>DWEG01000235.1:0-12279 GCA_018245845.1 Apyrrothrix hygieia | reverse complement strand
GAAGGTAGTCCATTCATATCGACTCACGCGTATTCCCCACGTTTCTTATCGATATTTTGAGCAAAGATCAAAGTGGCTAGTGGCGGCACTGGCGGCTAGAGTGGCGACAAATGAATTAGCCAAACGTATGGAGTCGTACCACTCGTCCATTCACCAAGTGAACGATGTCACTTGAACGCCTCGTCCGAGTATGAAGTGGTAGCATTAGAGTTATAGTCACAATCATGTACTGGATATACAAAGGTAATTATTACTAGAAAATATTTTTTTTAATATTAATTGGATTTTACTTACATCTTTTTTTAATAATAGTTGGATCTTACTTACATCTTTTTTAAATAGTAATTGGATCTTACTTACTTAATCAATGAACGAAATAAGTTCTCTACCTTAAAACTTTTCCGTTGAAACTTTAGTGTTTGGTTTGTGTTTACCTTATGTCACTCCATTGCTATATTTAAGTTTTTTTTTGACTTCAGGCCTTCAGGTAAAACCTTAATAAATCGAAAGAATAATGAAAACTCAAATGTAAATCTAACATGAGATGTAGATTAAGTGAAGTAAATTATCTTTACGCCATAATGACGTCAGTTAGTTGCACAATTGCGTTTAATTTTTGATATTAGCTGAGATCATATGTCTTATCAAATTATCAACCAGAATTACTTGCACAACTAAAATAATTCCATATTACTTCTATACATAAGCTACCATAGACAATCTCTAAAATTGTTATTAAATATTAATGAAATATTTTTGTTGATCATCATAAACATGTCCTTTTAGAAAATTATTAAATTATCGTCAAAAAATTTCATTCATTTTATTGTGATTTTCTAATTTTACATTGAAGTATTTTTTTTGTACAATGCTCATCTGTTACTGATTGTCAAAGTAAGGCGGTATCCAGTTCTAATTATCTACTATAACTACATTTATAATATGTTCGTTACGTACTGTTTATGTTGATGAAAGTTAGGAAGAACGTGACGACAAGTAAATGCCCGCGTTTTTGTTGCACGGTTGTTTCTAGTATCGCATTTTTTTCATATAAATATTTTAATTTCATTATTTATTCTGATACCAAAAATATATTTAGAAAATGAAATTTCGAGCTGTAATGATAGACACAGGTCCTATGAGAGAATTTTCGAGTAAGTTTGAAAGACCAATAAATCAATTTGAACCTATTTAAATGGAACTTTTAAAATTATTTCGTAAATTAAACGATGATTTTATATATTTTGATTACTGAAATGCGTTGAAATGCCCATTAAAAGTAATTGTTTTTACACACTAATTGTCTGTTAAATCACATCGATTTTTAAAGAATACATTGAGGTGCGTACTTAATGCACTCATTGCATACTGAAATGAACAAAAAATTACTTTAGTTATCTATTTTTTCAGACATTATAAGCACAATATCGAAGTTATCAAAAGAATGTGTATTCAGATTGTCGGATGATAAGTTATACTTCATTGTGAGTGATGAGAACAGCAGCCCTGCTCCGCCAGTGCTATGGTGTGAAATTCCACATGCCATGTTCTTCTCTGAGTATCAGCTCATCGGAATGGATGAGGAACATAAAGATATATATTTGGGACTCAATCCAGGTTAAAAACTTATGTCATTAAGGTAAAATGATAGTTATTGATTGTTCAGTAATAAGACATATCTGTAGTAGTGAATCACTAAATGTGGTGAAATGTCTGTTTAGGGTTCTCCTGAGTTTATTATCAGAGATTTTGTTATTCCCTGTTCTGTACATTCCTTGAGTATTCCGATCCATGAGAATCAGATAACAATTTTTATGTAGTTCTCACACACACTTCGTGTCTTTTTGAGGTAAATCAAAATTAAACCTTAATTTAATGTTTCCAAGTGTATTGTTATATTTCAGGTAACTTAGCAAAATCACTTATTACTTTGAAGTCAGCTAACTGTTTGAAAATGAAACTGACCAAGAAACATTGTCCATGTCTTACGTTGGAAATTGAAATGGTTAGTTCTGTAAAGTTAATCTACATTTTATTAAACAGGTAATTCATTTACCTAATGATAAATGGTTAAAATCATTATATGCCACACCATTTGCCATATGAAGAAAAAAAATATTTTGAATGTCTGAATAGATAGATAGTTTTACATCTTACATTATGTAGTTAAGATATTTGTATAACAGGGAGAGTATGCATACAAAGAATCCAGTGGACATCTATTTCCATATTTATTTTGCAATTTTGCAAATGGTGTATTGGCAAAAGGCATGTATGTCATCATATATGGGTTAGGTATTACCTGCCTCATTGGTTAAGTACTTGTTAGCACAACTGCCTATAAAAATGTTCTGGGTGTGGTCCTCGGGTTAGGCAATTTAATATGAAATTCACAGTAGTAGGACAGGATCGAGATTTATGCCTGATGTATGACAATGGGCTCACCCACTATTTCATGTTGGGACATATAACATTACCGGTGAAATGTGGGTGCGTACTACACTCCTTTGTCTATCCCTTGGTTGAAATACAGCTGTGATGTTATGCTTATACTAATAAGGGACTAAGTGCACTAACTAATATGAAACTGTAAAGTTTCTGAACATTGGTAGGGTGTTTTTGTGGAAATAAATAACAACCAACTGTATTCATAGGTCGATGGTGTAAAAGTTGATCCAAGAATTTAACATAATGTAACTAATTTTGCTGACTTATTATTATCGGTAGCCATTGTGGCACATAAATTTAAATTTGAAACAATTGTAGAAGAAATGAATTTGAAAATTAATTAATTTTTAAAGGATTCTGAACAGCAACTTTGTTAGCTATATCACTATAGTAGTGAGTAGGGATTTTTTTTCTGTAGTAGCAGAGTTAATATACCATTAACCATATGTAAGTTATAATTCAAGTTGAGGTTTTGCACAATGGGAGATAATGAGTAATATTTCAGCTCACAGCAGGTGCCCAGACGAGACAAGTGATACATGATCTGCCAGTGGTTGTGGTACCAAGGAAGATGTGGTCAGACTTCCATGAGCCAAGAATACCAACTCCTGATGTAAGTGTGATACAAGTAGCCTCTGGCATGTGACTGGTTTAGTGACTTTGACTGTGGAGCCAGATGTGGGTTTGATGACCATCCTATGCAAATATTTGTCTGATTAGTGTTTTTGTGTTTGTCTAGTTGCCATAGTACAGACTTTGGTTATTGTAAGATCTATTGGCCATGTATTTTGTAAGTTGATCTTAAGGAACAATAATAAAATTATGTATGAGTTTGTATTGCTAGATCCCTCGATAAACATTTAAATAAATGCTTACTGTCATACAATCACTGATTAGTAATTGCATTAAAATGTAGCAGACTATTTACTGTTAGAAGACAATTTCTACATGTGATTTTTATGCATCATTATAAAAGATTGAATAAAATCTTTAATGTAGCCATCCAGAAATATTTTTTATAATTCACAACTCCATTTATTATGGTCTACATTGTTTAAATTATATAGAATGTTGGCTGAATTGTCAGAATTTGGGTTTATTTGTTTTTTTTTTAATTTAATTTATTTATGTGCACACAGAAACAACAAAGTATTATGGACATGAGTAGTTGTACAAGGGCACTACTTATTCCATATAGAAATATCTTAAAGTTTGATAAAAGAAATAGTTAAGTTTTGCATAACAATATCTAAGTATATCTATTGATGTGCTATGTTCCATGTGTTTCTAGATCTCCATGGAACTACCACCTTTGAAGCAGCTAAGAACAACTATTGACCGTATGAAAACCATGTCACCAGAGGTCATTATAAGAGCATCAGCGGAAGGACGACTAAGATTGCAAATTAAGACTGACATTGCCAAAGTTTCTACTAGATTCAAAAATTTGCGAGTAGAAGCATTTGAAGGTTTGGATGTTTATATTGAAGAACTCACAAGCTTTGTGACACACTGCATAATTAATGTCAGTATCTACTGATATCTGTTACTATAGTAAAATAAAATGAATGTTATTTTTAATCAATCTCAGGTGCATTTATATTCCAGAGGTGGAATATATATTAAGATAAGTGTCACATGTAAAGTAGTTCGTGCAATGTATTTTGTTTCTGGCCAAACATTTTCTATACACCACAGCCAACTTGTGAAAAAAAAAATGGGACTTATGTTGAACACAGTATTGCACATTGCAAATAAAGAAACAGCAATACTAATATTTAAAACTGTCTTCTATACATATTGCACATCTATTCTATCATGATTAACAGCTTACTTTTTATTTTTCCAGGGCCAATTGATCATTCAGATTCTGAAACAGATACTCAAGTGAATGAGGACATGTCGAAAATATGTTACTGTAGAGTAGATGCTAAGAAGCTGTCAATGTTCCTCAGTGCGGAGCAAATAACACACAACCTATCTATTTGCAGTATTGTACATAAGAAGCTAATCATATTGTGTTTGCAGACTGATGAGAATGTGAAGTTGCAATGTTTCATTACTGGAATTGTGTTCTAAATATTGAATTGAGTTCACTCACTAATGAACTTGGTTGCACTTGTAAGGGTAAAACATTATTTATGAGTGCAGAAGCTGTGATGTTAATAAAGTATTGAAATAAGAAACTTGTTTTTAAAATCTTTTTGACTTTCTATAAGGACTACTAATAAGTACTATTTCAAAATTGTCTTGTTTGGCACTCCATGCTCTCTGTCTACCCTGTAAGGGATTTGGCGTGATGATATGTATGTATGTAATGTCTTATACTATAGACAGTGATATTGTACATAGTGTGTATAATTAGAATGTAATAAACATAACATCACATCTGTAATCCCCAAAGAGGTAGGCTGATAGGGCGACATTAGCAGTCGCTCTTGCAACCACTCAACCAAAGCGGGAGTCTAGAGTGTATGACAACAAAAGTTTAGTTAATAAAAATATTGTTTCAATAGCGCTTAATTTTCTAAGTGATATCGAATGTTTCAAAATAAAAGTAGAATTCTTCGAAAAAGTAATTTTTATTCATTAATTCAATCATACAGTTTTGAAGGAACCATAGTGAATGTTACAAGCAGTATGATTAAAAAAATGGAAATACTGGATCATATAAAACAGTAACAGAGTAGAGAAAACATTGAGCTTTGTAATAACGAAAAAGGAGTATTTTTTAACATAGACATGGCAGGATTAAACAAAACATTTCACGAAACTTAGACACTGATATAAACTAACAGTGAATGACTAATTATATATGTCTCCGCTGTTATCTACACTGTTTTGTTGCTTGACAATTATTGCTTTCATATAAAATATTTGTAAACATTGTGTCAGGAACGTCAATTATAGAATATTTATTCATTATTAATCCAAAATTTGAACATAAATTCAATTATTCATATTTGCAATAAAAGGCACAACCAATACAATAGCTCTACTCAAAAACGCAATAAAATCAGTTGATTGATTTGTTTCATTTGCCCTAAACTTTTCCCAATTCAGGAAAGAAAGCATGATGATCGTTATAAAATCGACATTGTCTTATCCTAACAGGGCTGGTGCTATGAAGACTTCTGCCTTCGCCATTAATGATATTAAAAACAATAATAACATCAGAATATTCCAGCTATGTTCAATTTGTCTAATTAGCTTAGACTGCAATGTTGTTTTGCAGAATGGTTGTTTTCAGTGTTTGTTAGCCTGTTGTACTTTCAAATGATTTGAATATGCTTCTGTACTACAATGTAAAAAACGGCCGGAGTTTAAATTTTCTCAATTTCCTTATGGTTTCGTCCAAATATTCTATTATACACACCTCTTCACAGTATTTTTTCAGTTACACATTCTTAGGTTACAAAGTCCTAATACCTCTTTAATCAATTTAGGGCTCCTATTTTTTGCTTGCTAACATACATACTTAGCATGGGGATTATGGACAAAAACACTCAGGAGAGTTCTATGTCTAATAGTTGACTTAAGCTGATGCTGATGATAGGAATTTTATGCCTTTATAAAAACTAACAATGTTAACTAGCATTCATTGGGATGTATAAAAATAATAATTAACTATATAACAGATGATACAATGTCTTATGGCTTGTTTACATGTCACTTTCGATGCACATCTTGGTAAGAGTCATTTAAACTGATTGGTATGTTTTTTATTAAAAAATCAAACTGGCTATACAACAAAAATGACAAGGTTGTGTAAACAAACCCTTATAATTTGTGTTCTATTAATGCTCATTTCTTCTATTCACTTGAAGCTAGTTGTAAGTTTTCTGGAAGGATCTTTCATTGTCTCGCCTCAATGTGTCGTGTGTCGCTTTAAGTTGGTCAAGCTTTGTGGAGATCTGTACGATAGAGTTATCTATCCATTGCATTGAAGACATGTGTGCATTGAGTATCCGACCAATTTGAACAATCTGTAAAGAAAAACAATAAATGATAACTTGAACCTTGAAATGTTTAAAAAATAACATCATTGGTTTATTCATCACATCCAGTATTAAAGTTTGTTTCTTATTTACATGTACAGGGATTCAATTAGTTCAAGAGATATAGATGACCAAGTCTGATCTCTTGTGGCTGCTGTACCATTTAGTATTAATTTCATTGATTAAACCCCTTTAATAAAAGTTGTTATGAGATTACGCACCGGATCATTGTTATCTTGACTTCTGTTTGTCTCATTGAGATGTTCAATTACTTCTTTCAAGTCTTCCGACATTTGTCTAAGTTGTGTTTCTAAACTTTCAGCTAGGCAGTACCTGAAAGATGTTTGAATTAAATACATATATTTTAATTCATATTAGTAGAATAAAAACCAAAGACATCATTATAAGCCTATCTCAGGTCACTGCTGGACGTAGGCCTTCCAAAAGAGTGTCTTGGTCCATAACTTCGAGCAGAGGACATGCAAGCTGGGGATCGTAAAGCACAGATTCTGGTACCGCTTATGCTACTGTCGATTGGCGGCCAGGACATTTGGCCGTGATGAGGTTGGCCCCGCTATATCGCGATTATACGATCTTCAGAGACTCGTTTGTTGTATAGCTGGGTGCACCATGGGCGGGTAAAGTCGGCTTGGACTTCTAAGATGAAGCTTATATCCTCCAAAAAGTAATTCTACAAATATTTATTACAATTCCAATATTCTAACAGTGTATACATTTTGGATTATATAAATATTGTTTTATTATCCATATTGGTTTTTATCTCCAATGTAGTAAACTAGTAACTACATACAATATTGTATAGGAATTACTATGACATACATTTCCATATATTTTTTTCCATGCAGTAATTTTGATGTAGCATAATGGTCTATTTTAAAAGCACGTAAATGACTTATCTGGTTTTGTGATTATACACAGGCGATGATCACAGTGGAGTATTCCTCCTTTTTGTTTTGAGCATACTTAGCTGAATAGCTTTAGTGTGACCCCCCAAAATAAACATGGTATTTTTACTTGGTTCAATGTGTATAGACATCAAGGTATCAACTTTCTTAAGTTGTGTTAAATAAAAAATGTACTAACATATGCTCCCTTTCTGGATCACGGAGCCTGTCCCCTGGATCTTCTAATAATTGCTTTTCTAATGGAGCCAATAGTTCCTCCAACTCCTTCTGTTGAGCTAACACAAATCCCAGCTCATGTTCCAAGCTCTGCTGTTCATTCTTCACTGTCTGTACAGCATCATTAAGTTCCACTATCTGTGGAGTGGAACAACATACTTCTAAGTATTCGGTTTTAATGACCTGTCGATGTTTGAAGTTCCAAAGATGCAATGGATAACTTTTAACAATAAAAATAATTGTAGTTTTCTTGACATTTCTAATAAAAAATTACTCACTAGGTACTATTTGAATAAACTTTGAAGTATAAATCACAATATTGTATTTTTCATATTTAACAGACAATATTGACAATACAAAATGTAGGGTATACAATTCGTAACCTTCAAGGAGGGAGGGCAGGGTTAGGTTTGATATATGCCAGACAACCCATGTACTGCAATGCAGAAACCCTTTGTAATTTAATATCTTTCAATACATACCTTCTCTCCATTGGCAATAAGCAGACGATCCCAGGCATTGAGTTGTGTAGCCTGATTGATGAAGGTCTTTTCCTGCTCCTCCAACTCCTGGGTCCACTTGTTAATACTTTCTTCCAATTGAGCAAATGTTATTGATGTTATCGCTTGAGGTGCCACAGCTGCAGTTGTACTTTAAAGATGATTTTAAGATTAATGTTTATTTTTTTCCTAATTATTACATGTAATTTGGCATTACTTAATTATTTCATGACTATAAAATGGTAATAGAGCATAAAAGAGAAGATGAAGGAGAGTGATAGCAGACCTAAATGTGAAAAAAAAAGTTCGCAACTATTGTGTAATATATATGAAAAGTCACTGGCAGTTAAAACACACAGATATTTTTTTACTTTTTGCACCTATGTTCCCCCATTCGTGAAACCTCGAAGTATTCATGACAAAAGTGACTACGCACTTTCTCTGCTGGCCTGTTACATCCTGGGATATATCTCATTATACGTCAGGAGTTTATAGCCAAATGCAATTTGCTATTTAAAAAAAACCAGTTAAATAGCTAGGTAGGCTGGGTGTATGGACTTACGTTGTGGTAGTTGTCAATGATGCCATAGTAGTGGTAGTGGTCGTAGTTTTACCGAATGCAATGTTTGTTGAAGCTGAAGTGGACACTGAAAGAATAATAACAAACTTGGATATCACCATATACCCCAAATTCTTATCATTGTTTACAATAAATTTGTCAATTTAATGGAGCCACTGTCAAATTGATTAAGTGTCAGTAATCAATCGAAATAGAATTAAAATTTATAATAATCTCTATGGCCTCCATCATGCTCCAGTCATACTGTTTGGGATTGCTAAGTAATGGACAAACTTTATAAATTAAGAGTATAAAATAATGTAAGACACTGCTCATCAAATGAAATGTATGGTAAAAGTTATATATATGTAAGTACAAATTATATGGCACAAATATTATTTATGTAGTCATGAGCACTAATCAACAAAAAAACGAGATGACTCAGCATGGGTATGGACCCAAATGATACTGTAAATTCAAACTATGAGCTCAGTTATTATTTTCATGGTATTTATACACTGCCTTTTATAATTACATTTCATAATTTTATCAAGGATGCTTACCCAAACTAGTCGCTGTAGTAGCTGTCGGTTTAGAGAAGCTTAATCCAGTACTCAAAGTTGATGTCCCTAAACTAAGTGTTGGTTGAGCTGCTGTTGTTGTTCCCACACTCAGTGAGGGCGCTGAAGTTCCCAAAGCCAAAGTAGGAGCTGTTGTTCCTAATCCCAATGTACATGTAGTACCCATACTTAAAGCAGGTGCTGTTGTTCCCATACCCAATGTTTGTGCTGTGGTCCCCATACCCAATGTAGGTGCTGTTGTTCCCATACTCAATATTGGCCCTGATGACCCCATGCTTATTGTTGGTTGTGAAGTCGTTGTTGCAAAGCTTAATGTTGTTTTAGGCGCGAAGTTGAATCCTGTGCCTGATGTAGAAGTGGTTGATAAATTAATTCCCATTGATTGATTAGCTGTAGATGTGATTTGTTGGGATTGCGTTGCTGGAGCAAAACTTAAGCTTGGCTGTCCATAACTGAAGGCACTGGAGCCAGGTGTTGTAGTCATCGATTGTGTTGGTGCCGGGAATGATAGAGTTGAAGCTGTCGTTGTCTCTGTCAATGATGAAGATAATACTGGGGCTGGAATATAACATGTACAAAGAAAAATTATAATACTATATTTTATTTTATTTAATATCTAAAGATTGTTGAGTTTGAACTATTTTTTACGAAATTGTGTTCCTAAATTACTGTATCCTTAGAAAACTGATTAGCTTAGTTTGGACAAGTAGGTCTCATTAGAGATCCGATTTTTAATGTGATATATAACATACCAGCAGTGCTGGTAACACCCGATGAGCTTGTCCCACCGAAATTAAACCCGCCGCCGAAGCTGGGCTGGCCGATGCTAAGTGCCGTTGGTGCCGGTGTAGAGCCGAAACTTGTTGTAGTTGTTGCAGCAACTGAGAAGAACGATTGTGTTGTTTGTGGTGCTGTTGCTGTTGTAGCCTGGAATGAAATCATAATAAGTTTGCATAATTCTTTGGAAGTTACGTTTTATTCAAGTGTAGTAAACTGGAATGTATGCTCAAAAAGGACACAATTGTTTTTCTCACCGTTGTAGGTTGTTGTGGGGCAGAGAATCCCGATGTTGGTGTAGTGAAGGAAAAACCACCAGTTGTGGCTGATTTGCCGAAGGAGAATGATGGATTACTAAATGGCGGTACTGATGTAGTCGCTAGAAAACATACAACAAATACTTATTTGTAATAATTCATACTTAATGATTTTACAGTTTTGTTATAAAAATGGGGCTTTTGATTTAATTTTTACCATATTTTGTTAGTATTTTTTTATGTGAACAAAGAAGCAGGTAGCACTCAGACACCCACTGTCAATGGTGAAGATTTACAATATGTCACTAACAGGACTATTTGTGTCAGCAACAAAAGGTTATATTAGTTGTAAATAAGATTTGAAAAGGCAATAGGAAGATACACATGAAACATTTGTTATAATAGCTTATTTAGTCCAAGTAAATATGAGTGCAGTAACAATTAGCTAGTATTCATCTTATTTAAAGTTACATATATTCCTACTCCCAATAGCTATGATGGTTGCCTTTAGAATGCAGATGCGGCTACTAGTCACAATATTTAGACAGACAGAAAAATTATAAATATCTTGGGACAATCTCACACACACCCATCTGATCAAAAAGTAGGCCCAAGCAAAACCTGGGTTGTAGTAACCAGAAGGCTGATGAACTACATATGTATAAACATCGTCAATGAAGTGTCAATACCTACAATTGTGTGGACAGAAATTTTGATAGATAGGATATAATTCTATAACAAAATATGTAAAATGGATTTGTTTTTTGTAGGAGCTATTTCCATTAAATACTAGGAGCATTTCTGGTAAGTGATAGATAGGAGATATTTACATTGATGCAAAATTGAACCATAAGCATATTGAAATAAAAAAGAAAATTAACATGATAATGTTAGTTAAGAGGTATTCACACTTCATCGACAATATACTTATATAGACACTTTAAATTAATGTTTGATGGTAGAAAACAGTGTAGCGATGACCCTGGAGTAGGATGTGATGCACATACATTCTGTACTATAAGGGTCGAGATACTTCGGTTATTTACTTCCTCCCTATCTGTACCATTAATATCAAAACTTACTTTTTGGGTTGTAAATCACAAAAACCATTCAGAGAGTGCAAAACTGTATAATCATTTAAGGTTTGTAAATTGTATTAAAGTGATCCTCTTTATTCACTGACCAAGTTATGATAATATAAGACACAGAACGAATACTTGTTGCTGATCACACAAATATTGGGTCCATCGTTAATTGTATTTTCATACATCGGTATATCTGTAGATGATATACAAAACAGACTATATATTTGTTACACTAAGGAAAAATAAAAGAGTGACATATTAATATAGTAATTACACACAAGTAAGAATACATACTTTGTGCAGGTGTTCCAAAAGCAGGTGCTGCAGGTTGCTGCTGCTGCTGCTGCTGTTGTTGTTGTTGTTGTTGTTGTTGTTGCTGCTGTTGCATAGTTGCACCGAATGACAGGTTTTGTGGAGCTTGTTGCTGCTGTAAATTATGAATAATAATAATCCTTCAGGACATTTCTACACATAGTCACCTGACACCAAAGTATGCACAAACAGATCCTGTATTATGGTAACCAAACAGCTGATAAACTACATATATATTTACGAGGGGCGGCTGAAAAGTTTTGAGCCTAAGGTATTAAAAATACTGACAATATGTATAAAAAATCTATTTTTCAATATAATCTCCGTCTATTTCAATACACTTCTTACATTTGGCATAAAGTGCTTTTATTTCGGTCAAAAAATATTCGCCGTTTTTCTCTTTGAAATGTTGGTTTACGGCCTCTTTCATTTCATTATCGCTGGAAAATTTCCGTCCTTTCAGGTCTGGACTGTCGGGTGGGTGGTTAATTTCTTCAAATCCTGTCTCAGCGAGGGCACGCCTTGCGATTCGCGCAGTGTGGGCGGGCGCGTTGTCTTGCAAAAACAGGATTCCTTTCGCAAGTTTGCCTCTCCTTTTCGCAATAACCACTTGGCGCACT
>DWEG01000234.1:0-12290 GCA_018245845.1 Apyrrothrix hygieia | reverse complement strand
AACAAATATGTCAAACATATTTAGTTTTTCATAACAAATATGTCAAATATATTTAGTTTTTCATAACAAATCAATCATGGTTATTACCAGGAACCCTTTTAACGTTCCACAGTTGAGCAAGTATTCAGGTTGAGAAGCTTTAAGACTAGTCTGCCACGATCACTCAAGTGAGTTTTCTCAGAAAGTTTTCCATTATAACAAGTGGTAACAACATCTTGGAAACGCGTATAAGTTTGTATAAATTGTTAAAATTGAAACCTAAATCTCTGAAATAGGAGGCTGAAAGCTCCGCCATTGGGCTATCACTATTTTACAGGACCACGATTATGAATAAGGATTTATCAACAAATCAACTATCAATGAACAATAAAATATTAAACTTTTCTCTTACTAATTTCTATAAGGACATCCGAGTAGACTCTGTCCGCATTTATTTTATTACTGTAGTACTATTATTTAAATTTCATAGCAGTTTTATAACTGTCTCGTTGATTGAGTGGTTGCTAGTGCAACAGCTGATCGACAGGTCCTGGGGTCAACTCCCGGGTCGGAAACTATTTTATTTTCTAACTAGAAACTCGTAGTAATGACTCGGATTCTGGATTTGTGACCGGTGTATGGCAATCAGCTCACCCTCTATTTTATAGTGGGACGTAAACGTAACTGGTGCAATGTGGGAGGGTATTACACTCCGCTGCCTGCCGCTTCGGGGATTACAGGCGTGATGCACGTTTGGTAGTGTCATGAAATATCGCTTACCCAGGTATATTTCCAGGTCGTTTCTCGCAAACGCGTACGCAAACGAAGCAACAATCTTGCTCGTGCAGGATATGATCCCTAGTATAGTGTCGTCCAGTTTCAGGTAGTTGCTGAAAAGACTTATGGAGAACGCGGTGCCTGGAGAAGGTTTAGAAAATGTATTTATTTACGACGATGACGTATATTGGGTTTTTACTGTAACGGATAGGAATATTAAGTACGAAAATAAATGTCCAAAGGATTTGGTTACAAGTGGATCCATTGAAAACAATATATGCTCAGCATCAAATTGTACATCACATTTGTTTTATAACAGTACAAAGAAAATATTTAAACTTAGTTACACTTTTAGGGATTAAGTTAGTAGGATTAGTACTCGAAACTTCCGTTCAAAATCAGTTAAACAGGGCACACTAACACTCTCATGATAGGCCTATTGTTTAGAATTGCCACCGAATGAAATTATAGATCAATTAAATGTATCTTCATTCATCATATTAATTTGGAATCATTCAAGTTTCGACTGAAAGTTAAAAAAAGCTGATGCCATGAAACTTGACTTCAAGTTCATCGCTACTACATTTAATACATGCAAAAATGTAGCAATTGTCTTCGATACTTTTCGAATATTTCAATATTTGAATTAACTTTGAAATTATTTTGAATTAAGTTTGAAATTACAAAAGCAAAGATTTAAGTTGTTCGAAGTCAGAAGAAACTGCTGTTTGTACCGCAGTCAATGAATACAACACAATGTTCAATATAAAAAATGCTATATTATATTCATACATATTTCTTTAGCGGACAGTAATAAATTGTTCGGTTAATTGCGATTTATTGTAAAATGTATTTAAAATTAGTGTGCACGATAGTGTAAAGTATAGTGTGCACTGACCATTAAAATACGGATATCACGTGATATGCGTGTAAGTCATAAATAAGCGAATGCTTTGCCGTGGCGGATTATTATGATGACATATAATTATGTCCACGTGAAAAGAATAACACCGTTGTGTGTTATCCAATAGATTTCCGAACGATTGATGTTTAAATTTAAACTCGTTAGTAAATTGCACAAAGGCTTACCGAGTAAATTGGTAACGATGCTGTACGTCGACCACAAACTGAATTTCACTTCATCCCAGTTGAACCGATAGCGGGTAAATAGGTACATTATTGTGAATTCACCTGTGAACGCGGAAAGTCTTAAAGCACAATGCTAAAAAAGAAATAGTTGTTAAATCAGCCGTGCAAGAACTTTTGAACAAAGTCCTACTGTTCATCTAATATTTGGACATCAAAACATTTTAAAGAGTTCCGTAAATATCACTATATGCTTATAACTTGATAAGATTTTCTTCATAAAGTATGCAAATATAAAAACCACGATGCAAGTGAAACTTTTTCTCAGATTGTTGGAATTTAATTGAGAATTTATTGAAAATTACTCCATTTAAGGTTTTAAAATTGCGTCTTTAATCTTAACTTAATAGTTGACAAGGAAAATGATATTAATAGACAAGATATCTAAGTAGGAATGTTTATTTTACTCTGCGTATTAAAGTACAGAATACATAAATAAATACAATCTTCTTAAAACTGCAAAAAACTTAGAACAATATTTATTTAAATCATTCAATTATTTTGAACTTCAATTCAGAGCGCTTTTCTCCCACTCCTCGGCCAGCCGTCATTACAGCCGTAATGCGACATGCGACAGAGGAACGTAAAATTTTGGGACGATACATAAAAAGTTTTACTTTAAAAGATACTATTTATTAGTGATAGATAGTATTGACTTTAGTTACATTTAGTCTAATATGACAACTTATAGTTTCTCGACAGCACTATATTAATTCTGATTGCCTCGTTGGTCAAGTGTACTACAGGGTTTTTCTAATTTGAAATTTATGGCAGTACATCGGGGTCTGCATTTGTTCCCGCTATATGTCAATAGGATCATCCCCTATTGGTGGGACGTACGACATAACAGTTGAGTCGTGGAAGTGCACTAAACTCCTCTGCCTACCCCTCCGGAGTAGATGTTCCGTAACATATTAATGCTGAGTCTTGACACATCTTCGTAATCGTAACAGTCCTGGAACATACATACTCCGTAATGTTCCAGGAACAGTTTATAAAGCAGATTGGCTAACCCGACCGTTGCAAAGATATTTAAAAGTCCTTAAGCACAGATGAATAAAACCATCAATAAGAATAGGCACCGATTAGTTAGCGTGTTTTTGCTCAATGAAAGATATATTAAATTTACAAATATGAGTCATTCATGCAGGAGACGAATACGTCGTTGATTCACTTCGCTGGCCATTTTTGGGAAAGCATCGTGTCAATGCTGCCAGCTATTCAGCATGTTGTCATATAATATGTATATATGCATTTTATATATATTTACCTTGCATTGGTCCGAATACAACAAAAACAACGATTAGCAGCAAACACACTCGAAGCCGCCGATTATTTGATCCACTTCTGAAAGCTACTCTGAACGTCTCCAAGACCAAAGAAAAATCGAAAAATTCCGCCAGAAATCCTTTGCGCTTTGAACGTTTCTGAAAAATAGTACAACATTTTGTACGTTTGCAATATTCATGTGGACCTCGTCGAACAATATTATTTATACGCTCGGAAAAAAATGCGTGATGATACCAAAAATATTTTGAGATTCATGAAAGTATGATATTCTCTTAAAGATGCTGCTATGTCTGTATCTGTTGTCAGTGTTTATAGAATTATGAGTGAATATGAAACGTTTAAAAAGCTAGAAAGTGAAAAGATTTAGAATAGGACATAACTAAGAAAATGATGATAAATACTATAAAAATTGGAGCAAAAAATATGATGTTAATTTGGTAAGGTTATTGGCAGTTTTATACGTTATATTGAACATTATACATAACAACATCACACCTGTATTTCCCTGAAGGGGTACGCAGAGGAGAGTAGTACCTACTCCCACAATTTATCGGTTATGTTATATGTGCCATGAAATAGGGGGCGAGCCTATCACCATACACCGGGCACAAATTAAAACTTGAAAATGCTAGTAGGAATTTCAAGTTACAAAAATTCAATAATACTCTACCCGACCCGGGGCCGAATGAGGCAATCAAGTCAAATGTATGTATTTTGACGGGCAATTGTAAACAAAATCAAATTAGCAGCATCAGTTGTACGTACCTTCTCATCGTCTGTTATCTTCGGGTCCTCTAAATAAAAAAAGCCATATATTAAACTGAATAAGTAGAGACTAGCCGATAATGAAAATATCCCGTAATAACCGATGTACGTCAACAAAACCCCGCTAAGCGCGCTTCCTATGGGGTATCCCAAGGACATACATAAGTTCACTATCCCTACTCTGTAAGTCCGTTCTTCTACGGAAGTTATGTCACCTATGTAACTGAATACTCCTATGAAATTTGTATACCATCCTCCCGTGACTGCAGGAAATATTGATTCAGTTAAAGCAGCTACTTCGACGGGTAGTTCATAGAAGTAGTACGTGTTTATTATAAATCCAATACACGTGAGGAATTCTCCAACGATAGGCATAAGAATACAAGCTTTTCTTCTTCCCGTTTTGTCGCTCCATGCTCCGACAAATAAAATAATCAACACAGGGATCGCAGTTTGAACAACGTTCTTCCAGGCTTGAATGTTTGCTATGTATTCTTGAACGCGTTCCTCAAATACCGTATAATTTTCAGTTTGCCTGGATTTTAATGCGTCGCAAACTTCCGCGCTGAAATTGAGGTTGACTAAACATGCTTTTTCCAGGTTCAAATTTTGTGTTGCCAGAGAAGCCAGAACACTAGGCATCACATAACATGCCATAATTGGCTCCACCGTTATATTCCTTTTTATAAGTTTCAACGTCTCCAGAATAGTACGTTTTTCTTTCCTATTTTCCACTTTATTTTCCACATCTTCATTTTGTAATTTCAACGGAGAACTTTCATTTTCATCTTCTGTACTTAATTCTACACCCTTTTCTGTTTTAATGGAACTGTTACGTGTTTTCGAATCCATCATCGTTCACAAATTATGGCGATATTAGAAATTCAAATATTTCGTACGACATTTCGACTTTGTCAGCGCGAGATGGCAGTAAAAGGTAAACTAATTAAACTACCTGTATAACGTCTATTTGTATTTCGACATAATAAAATGTATATAAATAAATACCACAATTATTGTTCAATATTTACAGAGCTATGAGATATTAATTGTGTGTATGTTTTATTGATAAGGTAGCAAACTCCACGAGACATGAAATGCTTTGTTGATGCTAGTATGTACTATGGTTGCAATGAAAAACAGAATTGTTATTAAAATAAATATATTTACTACATTATTTAAAAGGAGATTTTAATGTGACTTACCATTTATCTTTATCTAGAACCGTCTATTTATTATAAATGGTGTATGTACCGTATTATTCGCTATAACATTACATTTTTATAGATATTCTCTGGCGAATATGTTGAATGAAAAATATTTAAAAAACCATTTTGACAATTATCGTTATCATATATACAAACATCTAGTCTTCTTTGACTATATTTTGTTTTTGCGTACTTGTTTCCTGTGTTCGTAGAATAAGTATCTGAAAAGAATATCGTATAGATTTATTTTACACATTGAAAATTATATTATCCAGTATTCCATTCGTAGTGATTTGAAAAATGTTAAAAATTAAATACTAGGAATGTTGGAATCTCGTCAGCGAAAAATGGTGGAAGAAGACTAATGGAGCATTATCTTGTTAAAGTGAAAAATTTAATGGACGGAAGGATTCTCTCTGTAAACGGTAGCTATTTCAAGTAGTTATTAAATTGTAAACTATTTTAATGGATATGATAAGTGCATTAGGGCCTACTTACCTATAGCTTTATTTATTTTTTTAAATGAGTATCAGTAAAATTATCTTTTAACTTATTTATTTCTTAGTCGGTAATACAAATCTACAGTTCATATGAATTTAATCAATTTATTTTCACAGAACAAAAAGTTTTTAAGTAAGTTTTGTCGGTAGGAAGATACAGAACATAACCCAGTTTTATTTTATTTAAAAAAAATTACTTCTGTTTTTGTTGCAAACTATACCTCCTCCATATGTGTTACTATGTAATTTTTTTTCTTTTTTTTTTCTTTATTTGTTCTTCTTATATTAAAGACGATTAACAACTTACATGAAGACGATTACAGCTGGTATTGACATGGCTGCACCCATTAGGAAAGGAGCTCCTGGTAGAACTTCCATAGTTGATGCATACACTTTTGTGTAAAGTGGTATATATATCAGCGGCATTAAGTTTTCTACCAGCGCAAATATTGAGTTAACTTTTCCTGAAAGGATAGTTACATTTGGTATAAAACTAATACAAATAACAAGCAGTGATAGTCTAATGCTTTGAAATTTAGCCTCTCACTCCGGGGACCTAGGTTTAAAGCCTGGCGAGCTCATATTATAAAAAAATTGAGTTTTCAAATTAAATATCATTTACTATAACGGTGAAAGAAAACATCTAGAGGTAACCTGAACACGAATTCTCAAAAAAAAGTTCTCTAAGGCGTGTGAAGTCTGCCAACCCACACTTGACTAGCGTGACAGATTACGTTCTTATAAGTTGAGTTAAATATAATTGATTAAAAATAAATATAATTGACTAAATATAATTGAGTCTCATTCTAAGAGAGGTCTCCTCTAACATCGGTATCTAACAGAGGAATGATGAAAGGTTCGGAAAAAAACACATACAAAATGTTGTTAGGTTCGCAACGTAATGAGATTTAACAGTTTCAGTAACAGTTCAACAGATAAATTTTTTATTCCTAATACAAAACAAAGTTAAACCTTCACAAGGTTTCGAGATTTCACAAGGTAACGTAATTGGCCCATTTTTCTTGGTCATAGATAAAACTAAATTATTCGTCGTGTAATTGATAAAAAACAATACACTTTTAAAGATTTCAATTGTGCGTGTAAAATTAATGGCGCAATATAATAATATTACACCCTTGCTATGTCATGTTTTTCACCAACCAGTACGTACATTATCTTAAGCCCAAGAGGATTTTCTAGATTTCCGCTTATGCGTATATTTCACTTGTGATAAAATAATATTGCTTTAATTTAAATTATTAAAATTCTTTTTGACATGATACAACGTACAATAAAACTTAGTTAAAATAACACGCGATTGAAATAGTTTCATCCTTAACTTACTTATACAGTTGTGTAATGTTAGAGAGGGATGGGTATATTGTAGTTAATTTAGAATAAACAAATACGTAGATCGTGTTTGCTTAAAAAAAATTACGGTCAGGCCGATATTAAGTTGTTAACTTGACCAAGTATATTACTGATTTTACTTTAATTATTGACGCAAATGAGATAAGATTTTCTTTTTTAGGACTGAATTACAGTAAGCGTTTCTACGACTAAGTTTCATAAAGGCTTCTTTCTTTAGGATAGGACTGTCGATTTCGTATTTACAATCTTTAAACGTTAATTGTGTTTTTGGTTGGTAACAAAAAGTTATTCTACGGAGTTATTTTATAAGAAGAAGCATTAGCTACTCCTTGTGAAATTAAGTTATGAAACCTAATTATAAATAAAGAAAAGGAAATTGAATTATTACCGTTTAATACGTTTTAAATATAGTAATAATAGAAAATATTAAAAACCAACATACCTAATTCATCTGCTACTACCAATTTTGAAATTATCGCTCTCAGTGCAAGCAGCGATGTCCCATTCAAAATTTCCACCAGCGGACCTGGAAATAATGGTTATATTATTCATGTATACATTAAGACTTAAAAATATGATTGATAATTGTTTGACATGAGACACTTAAATGAGTGACCTCGTTACATTGGATTACAAAAATTAAAATTTCTTTAGTTACATTTATATAGATTAATGAGTGCATAAGATCAAAAGGGCTATAAATTTTACAAGTAAGTGATATATGGTTAAATATATATATAGTGGAAGGGTGAGGACAGATAACGACGATGATACTTTTGAGTAATCATAGTTATTGTCGTTCGAAAATTTACTTACTCGCACATTTTCTCAACAACATACCCAAGTGCTTGAGGAAGATTTTATTCGATATCTTATATCACCAGTACCAGATAGGTATTGAGTCAGATAGGTATTGGGATATTGGGTCGGATAGGCTCATATGAAGAATGATCGAAGAGTGCTCACGTGTCGCTCAAAGAAGCACAAGTCGTCTTCTAACCAGGTGGTCTCACGAACTTGGGAAGAAGTAGGAAGTTCCTGGTTTCAGAACATCTAAGACTAAGCGGAGTTACGCCGATTAAATAACTATGTCCACCAGTAGATCTTCAAAAACTGATGGATGGATGAAAGAAAAAATGAACTAAAGCTTACCAATATAAAATATCTTCTCATTGGGTGCGAAGCAATAAACGAAAGATGCGGCTATCTTGCTTATGGTTGATATTATTCCCAGGACGGAATCGTGCCATTGCAAGTATTTGCTGAAATAAGTTATCGAGAATATTGTGCCTGCAATGAATAATCTTAGTAATAACGTTAACAGGGTTTAAATATCAAGCATAATAATATATTAATTTTTCAAACGAAGACCTCAACATAATTCCATAATTTATTTTTTTCGTCGAGCGGCGACCGAAATTTTGGCACATAGTACATACTAAAAGGACGTTCTTAAGCACCACCTGAACCTTTCTTATATACTGGTTGGTCGGAATTCGGACCGGCGCAGTTTAGTGCACTTGGTATTAAAAGTAACGAAGACGTGTGTCTTAAATATCTCGGAAGGAAGCGGAAATTACGAGAGTCGTTCAAAGTCCAACTACGTCTGCATTAAAAATATCCATAGAATCCAGTGCGACTAAATGTATAAGATCAAATTTGGTTTCAAATGTAAGGTCGTGTTTGATGGAAGATCATTCGGTTCAAGGCATTAACAGGTTATCTAAGTGAAATATAAGTAAAGGATTATAGGAATCTTGCAGACAGCTCATGAGAGGCAAGAGGATCCTCACTTAGATTTATGAATGATATTTGGTGGTGGACTTCCAATGTCTGTAATGACCTCTAAGTATTAGGAGCGATACATATCCTCTACATGTTTTCTAATAAAAATAGGGACTTTACAGACAGACAAAGAAATTACAGACTGAAAAATTGCATATGAGCCTATGGACGTTATAAGCAGCTGCATTAACAGTTCGTTGTCAGATTAATTGCCGACAACTTGACCCTCTTTTCAACTTGATGTCTTGTAAATTGTGGTGGTTCCTCATACGTGGACTATACGAAAGCATTTTTGCATTGCACTTTTATGCAGTGTTGCTAAGCGACTATAGTGCGTCAGCCGAAATACTTGATATAATTTTTTTATAAAATTCTACGCTTACCTACGGTATGAGTAATGAAGTTATATGTTTGAAATATGCTGAAATTGACTTCGTCCCAAGAGAATCGGTATCTTGTTGATATATATAGAATTGAAAGTTCGCCTGAAAAGAATACGTATCGTTTTATTAATATTTTTGTATGTTCTAGAATAGACATTGTGATTCACGATGAGTGGAACGTGCACACGAGCTGCGTTTTTAAACTTATGAATTTAAATTTTACGTCTCTCAAAAGAACTATTTCACCTGTCCCACAATTTCACGACCAATAGGTAAGTGGAAATACAAATTAAAACATTACTACGCTACATGTTCAGAGTATGTTGCTAAGCTTTAGGCAATATCAATTCCAATTTTGCTTTGTGGATTAGTCCAGGCGCAGTGACTTACATCGTTCTTAATTTATCGCGTATTTTGACAATAAGAATTGTCTTTGGCAGTGTTCATTTGTTACTATCAACCCTGTGAATAATATTGTTGCCAACTTTGTCAAGGCTTACCAAAATTACTGTTTTGTTTGTATAGGATAGTTGCTTGCTCTTCGTTGAAAATCGATCTCACTAACGGAATTTAGTACTTCAGTTTAGAAACTCCAATGAAATTCGGTGGGTCTCTATACTTAATCAGTCACTGTTGGAAATCTAGTAGGTACTGTCAAGGATAGGTATGTTGGCTATTATTGTTAACCCTTGTGTTGTCTCTTCATCCTGTTTTTTTACTTTTGATGCAACTAATAATATTATTGTTAGTATGTAATATTCTAATCTCTTCGGGCTGAACTTACTGTTACTTTAAACTGCCATAATTAGTTCTTATCTATTTTATTTGGCTAATTTATGACTATAATTTTCAAATAATAATGATTGAGCACTTTATTGTACATTTATTTTAATCAGTACACATGAGTCATTTGGAGCAGCTTATCCGTCAGCCATTGGATAGCTGATCGCTTATTCAAGAGCCCATTCTTCTATTGACTAACCAGAGTACAATGATGTCATTACTAAGTGATATGAGAAATAAAGACAGGTTGCTACAGTTCAACTTCAAACAAGCAGTAAAAACAAAATTCAGTACTATAAGTGAAAACAGATTGTTACTTACGCAGTAAAAAATATTAAAATATATTCGGTATCTAATCAAATATTGGACTGCACTGCATGCATATTATACTGTATAACAACTGATAAGGCATGCAGAAAGTTATGACAATAGAAGGTGAAATGGATTTAAAAATTAAAGGCATATCGGTAGTTAAAATTAATGCTTGATTGATGAAAATAAAACGCGCTGTAACTAACCATGCATGGGCCCGAACAGAATACATGTAACCAATAACAAGACGATGATGCGCGTTCTTCTATTGTTGGCACTATTCTTGAATACAACAGCAAAAGTTTTCTTTATGTTGGATATATCGAAAAAGGAGCGGATTAGGTGAGCAGTGCCTTGTTGAGTATTCTGGAAAATACAGAAGAAGTTATTATAAAATTCTTTTAATTGGATTATTGTATAGTTATATTATGGACATTTGAGGCATATTGGTGTTTACTAACGCAGGTCAACATAATTGAAAATGCGAGATAATATCTCAAGGCAGGATTGGGTTATCGAATTATTGTTTGAATTTTGGGAAATACACTCAAACATAACAGTCGCGGTATTTATTTGAAAATTATTCAATTTATATCAAGATGTTACGCGAACATTTTGGACAGTCACTTGATAATAATTATTTGCGTTGAGAGAGATTTTTATCTCGAAATTTCAACTGCGGTTTATAATACTACCACTCCACTATTTTGGTAAATTTAACGATGAGAGAGGCAGACAAAAGTGATTCATTAGTGGTAACAATGTTATTTTACTCAATATCAAATTAGATCACAATCAACGAATCAACACACAGAATTTAATCTTTTTATAATAGCAAAATATGTAAACTCACACTGGAAGCTGATGTTCAATTCTAATATTTCTTTATAATAGTACATATTTTGCGTCATTTACAACGTAAACGGAAATAACATGTATTTAGTGATATATAAAGTCCATTTTTCTGAAGCCGGCTGATATAGTGCGGTAGTTAAACAGAGCAGCTGGATAAATGATAGTGTCGCTGATACAAAGTCTCCTACAGTGTCTTGAGTACTTCGCTTTTTATTTACTTGACTACTTTCTTGCCACATGGCTATTGCTATAGGTACTATATACCTACAAATTTTCCTACTTTTCAATACTTGCCTGATTGCATATTATCATATATTGTCTAATTGGGTTATCTATTGTAATATTCCGGGCATGCTTATCTTTGTCTATATATTTGATATGAAATTATCATATCAAAGATAACTATAATATTAATTATTAAGAAGTATGAGAGGTTGAGAATAATATTCGACGAAGATTCTAAAAGCAAAGCTTTTTATTTGATATTGTTGTGTGTATGTTTTAAGTGACGCGTCATTTCTTGTTGATGTCTTAGTCGAATATGTTCGAGGATGGTTTTCAGAAAACGCATTTATGGAGAAATGGATGTTCAGAAATTAAATTACTTATAATTTTTAGTAGTTATTAATAGTCACAATAGTCAATTTGTCACTTAAAGGTTTTTAATAAAAATATTTCATGGCTTATACATTTTCTTTGTGAATTACGTTAAGTACAATAATCCCATTATGATGAAGATAATGTAACACCACTCCTGTAATCCCTGAAGAGGTAGGCAGAGAACTGAAGCATACTCCCATGTTTCACCAGTTATCTTTATGTCTCACCATAGAATAGGGCGTGAGCCTATTGCTATACACTAGACAAAAATCTAGGTTGTGAACGTATATTAGAAATTTTGCCTAGAAATTCTAAGTTAGAAAAATCCAATAGTACCCGACACGAGATTTAAACGCAGGACCTTTCGATGAGCAGACGTATTTGCGAAATTTCTAGTAGTGCCTTGGACCCTGGATTTGTACCTTGTGTATAAAGGATTACCCCCTATTCCATAGTGAGACGTAAATATTAAAACTGCGTAACTTGCAGGCACTGGAGGTACATATTCCATTCCAATTCCAAGTGCCGTTTCTAAC
>DWEG01000233.1:0-12294 GCA_018245845.1 Apyrrothrix hygieia | reverse complement strand
ATTACAGGCGTTACAGGCGTTACAATCTAAGTTCACCAAATCCTTCTGCCGCTTAGAAGGCTCCCCATTAAATCCTGAACTGGACGTATGTCCGAATAATCAATTTGATTATCTCTTCTGAATCTCGGTGTTTGTTTACCAAGTACTGAATATTTATAGCTCCCAAAACTCTACGAAACCTGGTGTAGTTGTGTGTGAAGCGTATATGATATTTTGTTTTTAGTAATTTTTGTGCTAGATTTAGCTAATAATTAACAGCTTCAATTCCTCAGCTTTTTAAATTCACCTTCGAAGATCATCTCGTAGTTTTCTATTTTACATAAAATACACCATTATTGTTATTATTATACTATCACGCCACGTACTTTACGGGGTAGTCAGTGAGCACCGAATGCTAAATACCTCTATCTTTACAGATGTGACGTGTCTTCTACATTCTTCGCTCTCTTCATAATATACATAACACCATACAGTTTATTTTTTACACAACAGTATTCATCGTTAAGACGAGATACTCGCTGAATTATTTCTTTTCATATCTACTCTAATTTATTACCTGCTAAAACCAGCTTTCTATCTAATTTCAAATAGATAGCGGCTTTCCGTTTTACTGCAAATAGTTTCATGTCATCGAGACTGTACGGTACACGCGGTACACGTAACATAAAACATACTGTCTGTCCGTTAGGTTGTTTTGCTCGTGGACGCGGAGGTCAGACGAGTACAAGTACATATCCTAAACGTACACCTTAGCCGCGGCACCGATTTGTGGCCTTGCCAGCCGTCAGTGGATGCCCACCAACGGTTAATCACAATTGCGGATATGTCTCGGTGGAATATTCCCGTGTTTACGAACGAGTTGAACGTCGGGTACAATAAACTCCCACCTAACCGGGGTTTTGGAGAACCGTTGGGCATTTGAATGTTACGAGCATATCAGCGATTTTCATTCTTATGTGACACAATTACCCCAATGGACCAGTGGTTAGCGAGCCTAATTGCTGGGTCGGTGGATGTGGGTTCTACTCCCACCCAAAACGAACATTAGTATAAAAATATTAGTGTAATAGATCCGAAATTGTGTATATAAATATGTAGTAAATTGATATATGTAGTTTTTTCAGCTGTCCGTTTAACATAGACCGGGTTGTTTCGTCTGGGATCAGGAGAAATTTCAAACGTAGAATTACCGAATCTCGCATTCGTTTTAATATTTTATAATACAAAGACTTTATTACTAGGTACATCCCTTCCAGCGACCAGCTTTCAAAATTTAAATCATTGTTATATTTATTTAACACACTACTCCTGCTATGCTCACGGACGTTATTTTCGCAAATCTCTATCAAATAACAATAATTATCAATAAAATAATACACTTAATTGAGTAAATAACATTTTAAACCAAATTACCTGTCACTAGTCATAATTTAATTATAATGTAGTAATTAAAATATTATTAAAAGGATATTCGTGATAATTATAATGTAGTAATTAAAATATTATTAAAAGGATATTCGTGATAATTATCAACGGAATACAAAATTAACATAGTTGTGACAGATTGGTTGGTAGAGGCCATGCTATCACACCGACGACTGAAATGGAACGCAAAGATAATGAGGTCTGGTCTATTTAATGAGTTTATTATTCTATCAAATATATTCAAAACTAAGAAATATAATTAATGAGCGTAGAGAAATCGATCATTGAGATATTGATCATTAATTGAAGAAGATTGATTGATATTTTTTATGTAAATATATTGATCCAATGCCATGTACTCGTAATAAAATACGTAACATCACGGCTGTAATCCCCGAAGAGGCAGACAGTGGAGTGCAGTACACTACCAGGCTTCACCAGTTACGTTTACGTAATAAAATAGTATTAAGGACGATGTCTGTATATGTAATAGGTTTTTTTTTATATTTTTATTTACTACGGTTTACAATATTTTAAAGGTCAAAAAATTGGATGGTGAAATTTTTACCTGTCTTATTTATGTTTGTCTGTTTTTCCGTCCGTTACACAAAAAATAATTAACCGATTTTACCAAGATTTGAATGATTTTATTTTATAACTGTAGTCAACAAAATATTATTGACATCGTATCAACATCTTTTTCACTTAGAACCCCTAAACCTATTTTGTTGACAATCCATAAAGGGATAGCGTAGATGTCTTAGAGAAAAGAACGAAAGCTATTTAAATACTTTTGTTTTAATCAATACGATAAAGAAATTAAGCATATAATAAGCAGTAAAGTGAATTTATTTAAAGTCAAAATCTGTGCAATTATAGCCCAGTTTGTGATTGTATTGGAAATTATTTTCTCTAAAATTATACTTCTGATGTTGCTAGTAAAACACATTTAACATGTTACTGAAGTATGCGAGTATCTCAAATTAATATATTCTCGCCAAAATGTGCAATAATTGTGAACACTGCGCCAAGATGTTCCAAGTTCATTGTGCCCGTTTTGTTAGTGATATTTTATAATATTATAGTATGACAGCATCGTTTTGATATTAAAATATGATAATGTTGAATAAAGTTGAATTAATTTATTATCCATTATAAATGATAATATTTCGGGTACATTCGCTATAAAATCTCAAATCCTTTTTCGTTTCGTTTGCTTTATCTTTTGTCATGTTATATCACGTGATGATGAAAAATCGAAATGTATATCTCGTCTATGTTTTACCATTGTCGTTAATGGCCAATCAAAGGAAAAAATACAATAGATATGTCCACATGTTTTCAAATATGAAATACACATGTACACCCTGGGTAAGTTACCACATTCTGTATTTTTTTTTTAATTACGAACCTTTTCAGTTTTTTTTTACTTTTTACTTCAAATCTTTACTTTACTTAACATGTAAATGTAAGCATTTCTCAAATACCGCATTTATTGAACCTATATGAAAATTACTCCATAGTTAAATTTCGCTACAAACTGCGTTAGCAATTTGCATTAGCATTTATGTAATTTCCATTCATATTAAAATAATATTTTTATCACTCAAATTTGATACCAATACATATACATACATACCTATTACACACATACACACATTAATGAAAGTTGTATGTACTAGATATAGTACATACAATTTTCATGCATGTGTGAAAGAATTTAAAACGATACTTGTGTAACCTTCAACCGCGATTGTGGAGTGCGACGCATTATAATCCCCTAATCGGGAACCGTAGGAAAGTTACCGCGAAAACCGACGCCCCGCAGTCGACATCAAGGGCAGAGCGATCAATCATAAGCGATAAAAGTGACAATGCTGATACTAGAACGCTTTGCGCGAAACGATTTCCGACAATTTTCTCAATTGGACGCTCCTCGTACGCTGTTTCGTATGGTGTTGGTCTATACACGTACGAAAGCATACCGGTAGCAAAACAATTGAAATCGGCAATCGAAGCCTGGTCGAATTCTTCATACAAATACATACACATGTATGCCGTTATCTGTTCTAATGGCAAGTTAAGGCTTACCACGGTACTGATAATTTCGTTATCATTATTATTTTGTCGTCACGCCAAGTCCCTTACAGACTAGGTAGAAAGCACCAAGTGCCTAATATCGATCCGTACCATATCTATCTCTGTTTACGTTAAATATTATTGCAGATCAATGATCAAATACAATGGAATGTTCTGTAAGTAGCGATCTATAATACATTGCTTCTGATATTGAGTGAGCACTGAAGCGAAAAGTGGCGCTAGTTTGCATATGGGAACGAAACTCCACATGAAGGTACTAATGCGTTATTATAGCTGTGTAGCGACGTAAGAACTCTGAACAGAATGTTCTAAATCGTACCTTCTAGCTGCTAATGAAAACGATCCTTTGCAATGTTAGTAGTAATACTAATATCGTCTAGCCTGCAGTCTACATATTTGCGGTCCACTTACGTGAGTTATCATTGCAAGGCTGTATAAATGTTTGCTTATGAAATGAGCCTCTGCACACGTGTTTAAAATATGTTTTGCCTCTCTCGAGATTAATGTGTCGGCGGGCGTTGAGCGCGCACTTCACTGTGGCTTCATTGTGTAAGTAATGAATGATAATGTTTCAACTATTTTTTTACCACATTATTGTGATGTTTGGTCCTGTTTAATTAAATTAGGAAATACACGTAAGGTAATTTCAATAACTGTACGGTAAGCAAAAAAAAACAGAAATACCTATTTACGCTTTATAGCCTGCCGCGTTTAGCCGTGTTGGTAGCAAGCGCGACTGCTGATCGAGAGGTCCTGGGTTTAAATCCCGAGTCGAGTACCATTGGATTTTTCTAACTTAGGTTTTCTACTAGTAACTCGGAGTCTGAATTTGTGCCTGATGTATGGTAAATGGACTCACCGTCTATTTAGAATGGGACGTAATCCCAACTGGTGAAACATGGGTGTACACTACACTCCTCAGCCTACCTCTTCGGGGATTACAGGCGTGATGTTACATCACATTTATTATTAGAGTACAGTACAACAAGTAAAAGTGTAATTCAGCATGACTATATCGTTAATATATTAAACGTTATGTATTTCTTATGTAATATATCAGTTAGTGCAGTGTTTTAGTCACGATACATACAAACACACATACGCATATAAGTATCTACACGTGTGTCGCGTGTACGCTAAGAAATTGAGATCAAGGCGAACGTTTGTCAAGTGTTCAGTGATTCGCGCCGATATTCTCAAACGCGTTTGGGTGTCCCCGAACAGTTATCCCCCTTTTCATATATTAATTAACCATGTATTAAAGCAATTGCTTCAAGTATTGGAACAGTAGTATATTATATCTATTGGAAATCCCACGTCTTATATCAAACGAGCAGTGCTGAAGACTGAAGTAATTGATAATATCTGCACTGCGATTCTTGTACTTGTAATAGACGATAAACTACTTATTTGCTTGTAGTATACTACACTAATATTACTACTACTGTAATACTACTACTACTATAGGTACTAAGATTTACTTATAAATATGATAAACGCGAAATTAACTCGTTGTCTGTTACGCTTGCAAGGCTGAACCGACTTTGATGAAATTCATCGCAGATACAACTTAAATCTGCGGAACAAAATAGAAATAATGTTACACCAAACCGTTATTATCTATTTCATGATAATTTTCAAAACATAAGCAGTACTATTTTTGTTCGAACAATGTTCTCAAGGCGAAAACGCCAGACAATTATTAATAGATGCTATGTCTTAAAATTTTATTACAAGCATTGTTTAAAAACAAAGCGGTTATGAAATTTATTTGATTACCATAAAAATCAATTATGTAATAATTTCTGAACTCCAGCGAATGTGATGGGTATGATAGACATAACATTTATTAACCACTAGCCCAACCAATTTGTACATATACTTACATAATATTAGAACATATGTACTGTACATCCTATGTATAGCGTGCATATGCGTACACGATTTATATATGAAGACAAAATTCAAAATATACTTTAACATTATTCGCAGTAAATATCTATGAATGTACACGTGTTAGATACAGTCTCTACAATATCATGCATTATTGTGTTGACAGCGTTATTCATTCTTCACTTAACGTGTTGCGTTATTTCTCAATGACTCATTTAATGCCGATGTATTCGCTATTAATCATTATTAAGATCTGTGAGGCACGTGTTTTCAAAATAAATGTAGTTTGATCACGTATTGCACTAGCCACCGGGAATTCGTGAGCGCGTGTTAAAGACTAGACCATGCCTGTGGCTACGCTGGAAATCATGTGAGAATAGGAAATTATCCCGCCGTTAAAGGTATCCTACATTATAATCCCGATAATAGGTTATGAATGAATAAGTATTTTGGGACATTACACACGGCTCTCTGATTCCAACCTAAGCATCAAGCGAACCTGTGTTTTAGTAACCGGACGGTTGATAAACTACATACAAATATATGCTTATATAGATATATGTGTTGTTTTTACACTCAGACACTGAATAAATACTTGTGCTCACCACACAAATATTTATTCTGCGTGGGAATCGAAGCTACGACCTCCGACGCAAGAGTCAGGTTCACTAGCCACTGCACCAACTTGCCAGTCAAGTTATTGGCATAATTTTTTTAAATGTAGAACAATAAAACTATGATTAGTTTTGCTATCGTCAAAATTCATATTTTAAAATCGAAAAACTAAATATTAATATTTAATAATAATAATATCTTGGACCATCTCCACACACGGCCATCTGATCACATACTAAGCATCAAGAAAGCTTGTGTTATGGTAACAGGTCGGCTGATAAACTACATATATACATAGAAATATATAGTTATTTAGATATTTTTGTTAACACCCAGACACAGAACAAATATCTGTGTTCATCACACAAATATTTATTCTAAGCGGGAATCGAACCCACGACCCCCGGCGCAACAGTCAGGTTCACTAACCACTGCGCCAACGGGCCACTTTATAACAATAATGTAGCTGTCATGCGTCACTGTCATGTCACGTGGTAGACGTGTCTTGTCCTTTCGAAGTAGTTTGAAACACGTCTAGACATGAGAGGTAGGTAGCCACTAAAATGTATTAATGGCCCATTTCTGTAAGTTTATATTTAGCAAGGTAACACCTTCATATACTCAAGTCCTAAATTATAACATAATACAGACGGATAACGAAATTTTTACGCAAACTACCGAGGTACTAAAAATTAAACACTCGTAGAGGTGATAATTATTTCTACCGTTAAACATGGGTCTTGTCTATAATCTCGAGTTAAATAACATCTTGACACAACTCATACACGATCATAATACAATTCGAATCTAAGCAGAGTCTGTATTATGAAAACCAAATGAGTGATAAACGTGTATGGAATAGAGCGTGAGCCCATTGCCATACACCGGGCTCAAATCGATACTCCGAGCCACTAAAAAAATTATCTATTTAAGTATATATTTTTATGTATATATGTAGTTTATCAACCGTCTGGTTACCATAACACAAGCTCTCTTGATGCTTACTTTGGGATCAGATGGCCGTGTGTGGAGATGTCCCAAGATATTTATTTATGTAAAGTAAAAAATAATTGATATACATCATCTTCATTCATTCATGTCTTTAATTATTTTCCTGCTTTATATTCCTTGAATGGACATGAATATGAGTGACTCTGTCTGTCACATTTCATACAAATAATTTGTTTTCCTCGTAAATATTCTTTCTTTGAAATGTAAAATGATACGTATGCGTCAATATCGAACGTCATTGTTGTGTTTCGACAATCTTCGGATGTGTAACTGCATAATCTGATGGTGAGCTCTCTGCTTGATGCGGTCTTTCATTTCTTCTAAAAAAGCCCTTAATTAATGCCATCAAACTGACCTAATACGATTTTGATTGTTTTTTAAAGTGAAGAGTACTAGCAAACAACAGTTACTAGTAGTTGCTGCCGCCGATGGAACTCTGCGAATTCTCGAAAAGGAGTAGGAATAGGGCTATTAGTGTGTTAGTTCAGTTAATATGTATAACTTACAAGGCTATTAATTGCTTAGTACTAACTGTTAACAGGGCTTAGGAATTGTGACTATTATATTCATAAATACGCATTGTACATATGCTATATGTATACACACCCATACATTACCTAGAATATTAAAGATAATAATTCGTGAAGTTCCACTTCACGGTATTCGTTTTAATTTCATCATTTATACGTCAATGTGATTTTATCTCCACTTTGGGAATTTACCTTTGCTATCTGATAATGTGAGGCTTAGATTATAATCTATGCCCCTTTTTTGACGTAGTTTATAAACTAAAGTACTACGTATATAATCATTAAACTGTGTAAAGCAGTCCTGCTTCGTCATGTCTGTCTGTCTATATGTTTGAGCGTCAATTTGTCAAGAAGTCATTTAAGTCATTTGAAATGGTTTTCACCAATCACTAAGTCCATGAGCATCAATAGTGCAGTCTCTTTTCAGAAACTAAGTCGATTCACGAAAAAGGTACCGTAACATAACATAACGTAACATCACGCCTGTAATCTCTGAAGAGGTATGCAGAGGAGTGTAGTACACTCAGACGTTCCACCGGTTACGTTTCCGTCCCATTATGGAATAGGTAGTAAGCAGTACATTAGGCACAAATCCAGACTCAGAGCCACTACTAGAAATTTTAACTAGAAATTCCTGTCGGGATTTGAACCCAGGACGTCTAGATCGACAATCATACTCGCAACCACTCGACAAATCAATTCAAGCCAAGCAGTCAATTATACTTACATTAATCTCTATACTTAGGATTTTATAACATACAAACATGAAATAGTTGATCGTGCTCATTCTCGCACCTCCACAGTTGCCTTTCTATTCAACTTTTACGGCATTGACATTTGGTTAAGTATTTATCACTTAAATACATTCCATATTTAAACTTAACGTTTTAAACTAGCGGTGTACCTAAGGCGTTATCAGCTGTATCAATAGTATCAGCCTCGAGCAATGGGGCCTCAACGAGGGAAAACAATTGTTAAATATTTATGTGATATTTCTGTTCTTAAGTTGCCTATTCAGCGTTGTAATAAAACTCCAGACCTTCTTAGATAAGTTAAACAGACTCCTCTGGGACCTCGCTGGCATCGATGTCAGCTCGTGAAGTAGAACCTAGTATAGTTCCGAAACTAGTCAGGCTATCCAAAAAAAAACTTACGTGGGTTAAGCCGATACACAATGTAGTCAAGTTATACAGCTATCAGATGAATTTTAGTGAAAAAACATCTTTTTCGTGAGAGTCATCCATCCTTCAGAAGAATCCCTTGTGCTCTCGGTGACAAAAGAATTTCTTGAAATAATGTAATTCCTGGACCCTCTAATGTTTTTATGATCTACTGTTCAAAGGTATGGATAAACAACAGATATAGAGAGGTCCTACGAAAAGTTCGTGAGTTCGGTCACGTAAGCTCTGTCGTCGTGTTGGCCCTTTTTTCTTGTTATTCTAAAAGTAATCTTATGGTTCAATATTCAAGATTGAATTTCGAACAGCTCGGTATTAAACTCCACACTTTCAATAGAGAATCTGAAATACACGTTATGTTTTTGCATTAAGGTTTAATTTTGGATGTTCAAATTATTCGATGTAGTCAAATAGGTGTGGCAAAAGTAGCCGTACAACTATTTGGAAAGATTATCAACGCAGATGTAACCAAAACCTACGATACGCTAGTTCCGTATTCTGTGTCACTTCCTGATTCAATTGTTCGACTATCGGCCGATCGTGAACTATAGTTATATTAATTTGTATGCTACTTAATGTGGTATATAAATGTGTACTACTAAATGTGGATGCTTCGAATGACAACCACTTTTCGCATTGATATGGATGCTAATAATTTACATCACAGGGTGTGGTGTGGATTAGTTTGTGTAGTTCTATTCTTGACACATTGCATGTATACATTTTTGATCATCAAAAATTGTTATATTGCTTTTATGAAAAGTCACTTTTTGAGTTTCAAGTAATGTACACAATACATTGTTAACATAAATATAGATGTATAAATTTATATTTACCTATAATAGTTTATCATTAGTAGTACAAAACCAGCAATAGAGTTGCTTAGGTACGCTATACACACGAAAATCACTATTAACAAGTCTTAGATTTTCCACCAGAAATTTCTAGTAGTGACTCGGGTCTGGATTTGTGCCCTGCGCATGGCAATAGGCTCACCTCCTGTTCGATTGTGGGACGTAAACGTAACTGATGATACACTCCTCTGCCTACCTCTTCGGGGATTAAGGGCGTGATATTAACATGTTACGTAACAATTAATTAATTTATTATATAATATTGAACTACAAGCCCGTTAAAAAACATTATAAAAAACCCTAAAGCATTCGTGAAGTGAAGCACTATGTTTTTCTTCATAGAGTAATGTTTAATGATAAAACAAAAATCGTTTTTTATAGTTATACGACGTGTCAGGCTTCGAACCCCACATGTCAGAAGTGGGTTGCGTAATCCTCTAGCTATCACTATTTTAATATAAAAAGTTACTCATACGTAATTATTGACAAACATTAAATGTTTACTCTTTACATACACGCCATTAGAAGGTCAGATCTATGTACCGACATTATGATGGCGCGCGTGTTTTTTAACACGATTTTTACCAAGATCTTGTTTGTATATATATATTTTAACCAAAGATATCTTTTAATATGTTTGCATCAGAGTGCAAGTAAGTTGCAAAAAAATTTTAAATTGCATATTTCGTTATATATAAAATGAATAAATGCAGCATTTATTATAGGAGAACTCGATATTACTTTTAATAAAAAATTTAAAGGATTTTTAAATAATATTTTTCATTTGTATTTAAAATAAATAAATTTCATGGTTATTATAAGAACATATTAAAAACTTCGAAAATTATTTCAAGGTAAATTTTAAAAGGTGCGTTTTGGCAGCTTTTCTAAATAGCGCTCATTCATTATGTACCAGACCGATAATGATGACTGCCTAGTTGGTCGTATTGGTTGCAAGCGCGACTGCCGATCTAGAGGTCTTGGGTTCAAATCCCGGGTCGGGTACTCCTGGATTTTTGTAACTAAGATTTCTAATACAAATTTCTAGTAGTGGGTCAGAGTCTGGATATGCGCCCGATGTATAGCAATAGACTCACCGCCTATACCATGGGATTACCTATTCCATTCAATGAGACGTAAACGTAAATGATGAAACGTGGAAGTCTACTACAATCTTCTGTCCATCTCTTCCGGGATTATAAGCGTGATGTTAGGTTCATTCTATTCTATGTACAATGCACGTTATAATAAAACATATATGTGCCCACTAGCAATTCATAAATAATGGTTTATAATATAAATGGACTTACATTGCTGTTTCTAACAAGTGCTCAGAATTATTGGAGAAGAGCGTTAAGGCAATTTCTAGGCAATAGTGCTTGCTACGTAGATCAAGGTTGCACCTTACTCTCCACATGTTTGGATTATATCTAATGCAAGCTTACAGTTGATAAGAAAATTTACATTATGGAGATGTCAAAAAAAGCAGGGATAAGAATAGGGTTTTGACTTCAACGTCCCACTCCCGGAACCTGGGTTCAAAATTTGGCCCACAACTCTTTGCACAATAAGGTACTTCTTAAGATTAAATCTGAATTGCTGTAAGTAATTTATGTTTTTATTTTTAATATTTCTTAACATAGGACATAGATTTGTATAAGTATCAGTCGCAAATTCTAATGTCTCATATCTTTCAGCAAAGTCACAGAAGAATATAATCGCTCCTGTGGTATATTACCGTGAATGCCAACCTTTATTTTTGCTTTTCCAAGCTTAGGAGGCTCTTTAAACTCCCCTATACCAATAATTTTAAACCCTGAAGTTATATCCGGTATAGAATCTCTTTGTCGGTTTTGTATTTTATCCCCTCCACTGTTCATTACGTTGATTCAATGGCGTCTTGTTACTTGTTATAGAACTAATTGCCTTAATTATCCATTCCCGCCAATCTCATGTAATTAAAGAACGAGCCGAACTGATTTCCACAGCCTTGGTTCGCCAGCTGAATGGCTATTTTTTACCGCCAGTATCTATTCGCAGCTAGGACATATTCTTTTAAATGTTTTCTTGATCCATTGTCAGCGAAAATTGCCGTTGATAATACACTAGAAGAATCTAGAGAAAACTTTTAACTATAAATGTTATAGATTCTAGAATGAAGTGTTCGACGCTTTATCTTAAGTCATTATATATTACACGACGAATTACAGGCGTTATGTTATGTACTGCTATAAAAGACTAATGGCTTTCGTAATAAATATCATGTAACTACGAGTACATATTTCGATACTTAGTAATTAAATAAACATATTTTGTATTCGTTCATAAATTATAATTTAAAAAATTTCTTTCATGTATAAAACTCATCATTTTAAATTTAAAAAAAATTGTGGCTTCTAATAGATTAATTGTCCAACCTCGAACTGCCACCAAATCCAAAAAATAATCCACTGAAAGCATCGTCCGTGAACCAACGACCGACGTAGTTCAAGACCTCGCTCCACATGACACAAGGACGGCTGTCCAGAACGGGGTGAGTGTGCCGCGGAACACTTCTCGCTCCGGAACATTTTATTACTATCACCACAGATAGCTATGATACATTCAGATATGCAGACGAGATAAGATACGTAAAACAAAGCAGGTCTGTACATCCAATCGCACAACAGCCGCCACCATTCTTATAAT
>DWEG01000232.1:0-12303 GCA_018245845.1 Apyrrothrix hygieia | reverse complement strand
CGTAACATCACGCCTATAGTCCCCGAAGAGGTATACAGAGTGTAGTACACTCGCAAATTTCACCAGTTACGTTTACATCCCAATATAGAATAGGTGGTGAGTCTACTGCCATATACCGGGCACTAATCCAGACTCCGAGCCACTACTAGAAAATATAAATTAGAAAAATCAAACTATACCCGACCCAGGGTATGAACCTTCGGGAGGACCTCTCGATCGGCAGGTGCGGTTGCAATCAACACGAGCAACAATGCAGTCTAAAAACAATTATAAATGAAATATATTGGGAATAGAAAGAACACATATACCTCAAAAATCAGACAAGTACTACATATTACTATAACCTTTGGATTGCGATATTTTTAATACCTCTAATAATTCAAAAATAAACGTGATACAGACAACGTAGTCTGAAATGTTAACCTCCGTTCCATTTAACACGTGCCACATAATTAGCATTGCGACAGCGTTGGTCAGTTTCATAACATTAAATAACATATACTTTGTACAAGTACCTACCTCACACATAATTCGAAAAAACAACATTAAAAATTAATTAAGTATTTCAGTTTGAACGTTGTTGAAGTTCTCTTGTCATAGAGTACATATACCTCTATAGTTAGATATGCACAGAGCTGATTCTCTATGCTACTGTTCGACCACATAAAATTATGTGGCTGACCTTGACAGTGCGAGCGAAAGCCATGAATGTTTTTCCATTTTATATAACTCAATGTACAATGAAACATGTTATATTGAACTTTTAGCATTATGCACGCACTCCTTGTGTACATATACTTTAACTGTAACAAATCTCACTCCTCGTCAACAATATTTGTCTTCATGTATTGATGGTAGAGCTAGGTCACGGCGATAAAAAATCAAAATGACTAAATAAAATAATGAATACAATGTGCCAATCATACTAACATAGAATATTAAGCACAATTGTTACAAACACGCTGAAAACTAAAACTGAAATAAAGTTTTATTATTATTAATACATAGACTGCCAAAACCAACCATATCAGCAACATTAGCAGTTCACAGCTGGTGGAAGGTTCCACACGCATTTTGAAACAGCATATAAATTATATTAACACCACACGTAAGATTAACCATGAAGTTAATGAAGTACGATGCGGAGAGACAAACTTAATACTTACCTAATTACTTACGTATGTGGTTGTAATTAAAGCAAGTAATGTAACTCGTTCCTCATTAAAATGTTCCTATATGTACATACATTGCGGATTACAGTCATATGCAAAAATGTGTCCATTTACATAATTTCCACTTCTAGGTTAAACTTCTACTCCTCATTGGTTGAATGGTTGCAAGTGCGAATGCTAATCGAGAGGTCTTGGGGTCGATTCCCGGTTTGGGTACTATTGGATTTTTCTAACTTAGTTTTTCTAGTTGAAATTTCTTGCAGTGGCTCGGAGTCTGGATTTGTACTTCGATTTTTTTAAGATTGTTTAAAACAATATCTGTATATAAGAATTCCACCTCCCACCCCCTGCCTCCGCGGCCAAGCTGACCACAGCAAGCCGCAATTCGTGTTACCAACAAAATGTTCAAAAACTTAGCTAAATAAAAATGTAATTAAAACGCGAACATGTCAAAAGTCAGCTCCCCTTACGAGGCCACAACCCTTCTTCGACACTTCCCCTACGCAGGGGCAAGCTACAATCAATCCCGATGGATATCACCACTGTATAATGCTTTACTTGCACCTGACATTTATAATTATATAGCGACACCAACAGTAAGCTTATAACTCTTCGTGTGACGTTTCACGTAATTTCAAATTCGTATTACTCAAGATTGCATTGCTAGATACACGACTGTAAAAACTTTGAATTGTTCAAGGCCAAAGTGAACAGGCACTTTCAAGGCAATCCTGGCCTACACATTGCTTACCATCAATTGAAATTGTAGTAATAAGCGAGCTAATAAAAAAATCCTAGTGCTCCTGAAAGGCACCCAACGACAGCGGACCGTTGCGTTCGGTATTTACGTTGAATTTGTCAGTACCTTCCCAGGATATGTAAAGCAGTTGATCCATCGCGAAATATAAGAACATCAATATTCGAATATATATTTTACGTTTTTAAGCATAGTGTTAAATGTAGGAAGTACAATTTAATTTAATTTCAAATTCAATTTTTAATTCAGAGATGCGCGACATGATATAAATCCCAGACCCCCAACCTGAGGTCCACCAATCGATTAGATGTTTCAATAATAGCCATGATTTTATTAAATAACAATTAGGGGTGTGTACATTGCAAGGAGGCACAACTCCGTTAAGTAGTTCAGTTATCGGTGACACAGATGCTGATACTGTAGCCGCTCCAAATTTAATAATCATCGAAGACCAAACCAATTATCTGACAAACCGAACAGCAATTGTTACAATGCAAAAAAAAACGCCTAGCACATTAAAGTCGACTTTCGTAACGTGCCAGAAGCACGCATACAACACGTATCGAATAATCGCACAACAAGAAATCATGCGTAAACATCTTAATAAAAAGAAAACGTATCGATGTACGCGGAAGTGAGCTGGATAACGTTTTATATAGTACACACAACACACATCGTTCAATGTTCACCGTTAACTGTCAAACACGACCGCTCGGGCGTGAGTGGCGCGCACTCGCATCAACAAAAGGAACTTGTAACACTTCTTAGTGGCGCATACCGGGGCGCCGCCCGGCTCGGGCGGCCGCGGCGCCGGGCGGCGTGCCGCGCACCGACCGCTTCATTTAGCACTTCCGAAATCGACCACTCATATATTTCTACTAACAATCACTATTTATATACTATAGGAGGTTCTATTTCTCAGAGAAGAACCGTGCCTAACAGTGGAGCGATAAAAGGATTCGTAAATATTATTGACGACTCGATACAAAATAGGCAGAAATTGGTATGGCTACATATAGTTATCATTGGGCACACTTTATAAGCATCTGCTATAGAGATATATTTTATCAAGAACTCTAATTAAGGGCCGATATTAATGATCCTCAAAACGTTCTATGCAAACTTAGAAACAGTACATTTTAATACAATTTGAGACTGCACCATTTGAGCAGCGTGCAAGTACGACGTTTTAAATTTGAAATAAGGAATCATTTCTATAGCACGTAGGCTGCAGGCAGCAGCTCTGACTCAACCTGTTTCTTAACGTGCGAAGCGAAATGTCAGAACAACTTACGTCACTGTGTCTTAGTTAGCAACAACAGGCGGTAAGTATCAAACTTTCAAAACCCAATTACATTTTGAGCTTCAAATCTCAGAGATACTTTCAAGGTTTCAGCCATCGAAGGGACGGAGATCAATCATGTCATTCTGTCGTTAGGCAATTACGAAGCTTACACGTGCATGACCGACAGAGGTTTCTTTATTTTATTCACGCCAATTACTTTAAAAGTAATGGCATTATTCAATCCACCATTAACATTGTGTAACCAGACAAAACAATTGACCATAACCACAAGATTGATTAAACATAGCGTTAATTAAATTTTGAAGGTTGTATAACCAACTGCCCAGGGTTGGACTTCGAACGAACTACTATTGCATCTATTTTCTCCACTGCTTAACATAACAGGCATTACGGATTGGAGATTTAAGGGATGTAAAGAGGAGACAGTCATTTCCTTTTTTACTTCAGATTGGCACTTCTTTAAGACAATTTCGAATAAATTATTAGATTCAAATTTACTTATACTGTGGACTATAAGGCTGTGATATAAGAATGTGATATAAGCATGACATTTATCAACACATCTAGGTTATCCAACACACGAGGTCAAACCAACGCAGCAACAACAAGTTCCATACTATTGGTCTTTTCCTAACTTGGCTCATTACAAAGAATAAATCTATACTGTGAGTATGCGTAAGCGCATTGTGTGTGAAGTATTGTAACGTTCGTAGATGACAGATGTTATTTTCAATCGAAATTGTGTATTTTATAATATATTAAATCTATCAATTCTTCAATGAATGTCTCGAACTAATCAATACTTTGCCTATCGGAAGCATTGATGATTGACGCTTGGAAAACCCTGCAAAAATATAATGAAGAGTTGGGTCGAATGAAGTGGTTTTATTTTTTGCAGTATCTATCCATATCGTATAGAATTATAATAATTCATGAGTGTGTTCCCTATCCACATACGACGTTAAATGTCCAGTTTAGTGCTAACCTTTTTGCTAACAAACGATTCGTGATACAGAATGGATCTTCCACTCTTACATCGTTCCTAAGAGTATCAGAATGTTAGATTGTTCGATGTTGGATTGTTGATTGGAGTTGTACAATTCTATTATCATTAACTTATCTCTTTGACGGTTGCTAGTCTCATTGGCAATCCATACGTCGTCCTATTATAGCTGTCTCAAGAGGTTCACTATTTATTCCTCGGTGAAAGCAAATAGCGTTGTTTTATCCGAGTAGCGAAGACACAACAAAACAAGTGAAATGCTAAATCATCAAGAAAATATTGACTAGCAATTAAAATCTGCTTTTTATACGAATAATTTTAACGCTTTCTAGACATTTTGAGTAAAGTTGAATCTTCCACATAAAACGGAAGAATTATACTAGCAAATCCTATTTACAAACCCGTAACCATTTAAAACTGTAATCACTTACTCACATCTACTTAAAACGTCCAACTTCCTATATATGGTTGTACCTATTTGCATCCATACGATCGCATAGGAAGTAACGTCGGTTCGATCGGGCCAAGCAAAGATTTTAATATCACTTTTACTGTTTTCCGACGCGGTGATTCACCGGCGTCTCTATCTAACTTTGAAATCGTACAGCGTGCATTTAAAGCTGAAAATCTCACAGCCCATAAAAGCTTACACGACCTCGGCCCGCGTGAGTCACGGCAGGGAAGCCCGAGCGCCCCGGTGACGTCACGATCTTTCTGTAACCCGACGAAAACGTTAAGCAGGTTGCTCTCGGTGGATAGTTGATGAATGATGAAACATAATGAATAATGTTATTACATATCTACATGTCTCATGTTAAGTAAAAGCATTATTATACGTATATATGTAGGCCCATACGAAACTTGACCGTAACCTTTGTCATATAGAGTACAGTCAATACACAATCTTAGTAATCAGATGTATATATTTTTATATTTTATACTTGTATAACAAGCAAACACAAGAGAATAGACGGCGCAAACTTTATAGTAGCGAAACATCGTCAAATATTTAAGACTTCGTTTCGTGAAAGTAACGTACCCTCTATATTTTACGATCTATGGCAGGATGCCAATGTCGTCCCTTTACAGAGTAGGCACTCGGTCTGTCTACACTGTTCTTTTATATTGCTAGATAACTAACACTGTACATCAAGCTGTAGTAGATATATTATAAACATGACGAACAAAATTATAAATACTTAATACTAATCGCTACTGCATTGCTACTAACTGTTTCGGGCAACAGCGCGTTCGAGTCCTGGTTGCCGCGCAGTACCAATGCTGTAGAGCAACGGTCGCGATGCGAACGCATACAACGCGAGCGCAAATATTCTACTTCTACCCGCGACAGCATCGCGACTTCATCGCGTTCGCTGCGCGACTGTATCGCATTCGTCGCGCAACTGTATCGCTGTAAAAATTCATCAGGGACGAGCTCCTAAAGATCAGCTGTTTTAACAAACCACATTTATTCAAATAATACATTACGTTCACTTATTAATAATGGGAAAGCAACGCAATCAAGAATATTGAAATGATTAGGTATACAAGATGAGATGATTAGAATAAAACAATTTCATAAAGTGAGCCCAACCCTCCAGCTAGCAATACCTGCGCCGACCGGTCAACGTTCACTTATAATATTATTGCGTCTCATCGTAATCAATTAGCAAGATTAAATGGCTTGTAGGTATATAATTTTATAACAACAATTAAAACTGAGTGCTTCGCTATGGAATCGTTCCTGCCTTTTTTACTCATCGTTCGAAATGATAAGGAAATTGTAAGTTTAAAATTTTCATAATCAGAATTGAAGTCACTCAGGCCAAAGCATTAATAACAAAGAAGTATTGAATAGAAAAAAAACAGTCTCGTACTACGTGTACTAGAGTTTCTGGGTTCTGCCTAATTTTGAATATGGTCCGTCAAAATTTGCGCACTTACTGTGAATGTGGGTTATGAAATTCTCTTTTTTCTGCCTAACAAGCCAGACCTAAAGTTACGCAGTAAGACAGTGAGTTTAATACAGAGAATCTACAAGACGACTACAATTAAGTTAAATTCTTATTGCGAAGACGTTAATTTGTACATCAAAACAAAAGAAGGTCACCGTGCGGTCAGACACACAGGCGGGCCAATGTCACAGAGACAATAAAAATGAAGTGGCGCTGATAAAATGGATTAATTATTCATTGGTAGTGGTGCTGGTCAGATATCACCCAACAGGGTGTTTGTGTTCATTATCGGTTTACGTTGTGCGGGTCGGCGGACTGGCAGACCTATATTTGGTCTTCGATAGTTACTTGCACCACGATTAATTAATGAACTGTATTATTAATGAACTGTATTAAATAGTATTGGTGTTAGTGTGATCAGCATTTTTATTACAATATCAGTCTCCGAAACCTGAGTTGGTATTTGGTGCTCTCTGAATACCCTGGGAAGCAGCGATTTGACGTGACGATATAATTATAAATAAAAAAATTATACCAGGTCGGCGGCTACTATTGGATTTTTCTAAAAAGAATTTCTAGTTCAAATGTCTAGTAGTGGCTCGGAGTCTGGTTTTGTGCCCGGCGTATGGCGATAGGCTCATAACCAATGTGGGACGTAAACTTACCTGGTGAAACGTGGGAGTGTATTACACTCCTCTGTCTACCTCTTCGGCGATTACAGGCCTGATGTTACGTTCACGAGTATCTCCTAATCTAAGTGTGTAAATAACATGCTATAAATGACAAAGTTTATCTTTATAATATTGTTATTATGTCTTATTTATAACAGACAGGTAGGTATGTGGCGCGGACTTTTTTCTAAATCTAATAAAGAGCAATAGTTTTGTAGCAAATTGTGTTTACGTATTAATAAACATCACGCCAGTGCACGCAAACAAAACACTTCGGTACGGCTTTTTCTTCCGACTTTCTTTACAAATATCAACACATATATAAAGGCTAGCTAACAGTTGTAGCATTATTATAGGGAGTCTATAGGATTCCTCATTAATCTGGTGATGATGTACAAAAACAATTATACATACAAAAATCCGACAGGCAGTTTTAGAGATTAACGCGTGTAAAGTAACCAAAAACTGTTTAGCTTTATAACATTAATATAGATTGCCATTATTGACATGGCTTTCATCAAGAAGCCGTTCCCTATTTCGGTTAAAATAACGAGTTTATAACGTCTGTTATTGATAGCGAACACGAAAAATACGCCGGAAACGAGCGAGTGGTCTTATAGGTAAACGAGAATCCACGAGGAAAACAAAGAATTTAAACGAAAAAAAAATCTTATTTCCTCGTAACAAAATACTTATAAATACGTATGTAATGTTTCAACCGGCGCTCTGGGACTAGTACAAATTGTAGATATTATGCATACATTAATAAATCACTGGCAATTATCGGGATCGTCTATGTTCACAACGTGTTGACACATACAATCTATAACACAATATCTACATGTTGACTACAATTCATGCAACACGCGTATTCATACATGCATACGAATATAACAACCAAATTAAGTGAACACACCGCCAAATGGATAATTGGCATACATGTAAGTGTGTACATATATACATCTGCGTGTGTGTGTGTGTGAGTGTGCGTGTGTGTATGTATCTACAATCTCACAGTTAAGTAGATAACGCGGTGCTAATAGAATTCAGAGCGTGTTGCAACGTCACCGCGGAACGCGGGTAAACTATAATAATATATTAATAATAACATTTATTTTCATAAACTTAATTGAAACTGTATTCCGGCTGAACATAACGTAGTGCCTGTGTCTTAAGGACGTGCGTTACCGGTACGATATAATATCTACCGGTATTCATCAGTAGGAAATGCCTTAATATATGACGTCACCTATATATTTAACCAATCTCACCTCAACGTGTCAAATGACATCCTGTTTTTAGTGCTGCGCTGGCACCCATAGGCTTCTGTTTCCGACTTAGAACAGCCCTATAGAAATAGTCAGGCTACTGTTAAACACTGTTACTGTTAAACAGTTAAGCTACTGTGAACGCGATTAGTAGACGCCTCCCCACTTCTTAGGATTGAGATGGTCGCCATCTGTATATGCGTGGACAGGGAACTACACGCTTCAGGCGGAAACACTTCTCAGTTGACTTTGATTCACTTCATTTAACTCCCAACCAATAGGTGAAACACATATATCCACACATGCTGTAGAATCGCAGTGCTTTATGCTTAAGGATCCTTCCACTTCACACTCGGCTCTAACGTACAAAGAGTCTTGACGAGCATTGCATTTAAGTAAAAACTCGACCAACAAGTTAATAATTAAGACACGAACTAATATTAAACGTGGACGCGATTAAAATTTTTTGTAAGTAACATTTGAAAATGTCAATATGGATGCATGTTTATTCAACCATCTTCAATTGAATTAGCATTAAGACGAATTAATGAATAATTATTTAGAATAATGGAACACAATCAGAAATAGACATATCACGTAAGTATATACGGAAGCAGTCAGAACATGCACTGAAGCTTGCTAGCTCGACTTTTATCCCGAGATGCGACCTTAAAAAATTAACAAAATAAAACGTAATATCTCGCCTGTAATCCCCGAAGAGGTAGGCAAAGGAGTGTAGTACAATCCCACGTTTCACCAGTTACGTTTACGTCCCAATATGGGATAGTTGGTGAGTCTATTGCCATACACCGGGCACAAAGCCAGACTCCGAGCCGTTATTAGAAATTTCTACTAGAAAATCTAAGTACTAAGAAATAAATGCATTCAAACACTAGCAGGGCTAAGCCATGTATAGAATTTAAAGAACAAACTAAAAACCTTACACACGCATATTACACGAACATGCTATATGTACAGTAACCGAAGGTCATAGAACCCTTAATAACCCTACACGTTGGTCGTAAGTCTTTATTAAAAATAATTTAACCGTCTCCCCGCGATATCGGCCGACGATTTACGAGTCTCGCGACGCTCTCTCCGCCGCCACGGTGCCGTTCGATAGTTCACATCTAAAAACTTGTATACTTTTTGCAGGAAGAAGAATAGGCCAATAAAGTTAATACGGAATCGAAAACGCCATAAATGCGATTATTATTCCCTTCGACCTGTACAGCTAAGCTAGTTGGAAGGTGCTACAAATATTCAATAGAATATTCGTATGTAATTTTTGGGGGTCTAAATTTAGGCCAAAAGTACTAGCGATGTGTAATAAGCAATACTTACCCCCTGGAAAATATTACTGGTGTGTACTGTAGTGGTTGTGTACCTGCAAAAGTAAAAAAAAAATAGAAATTACCAGATTGACATGAGAAAAGATAATTAACTGCTTAATATATCTACACACAAAAAAAACGTTACTTTCCATAAAGACCTGAGTAGATAATATTATTGTATAGTATTATTGAAAAGAAATTAATTTCAATGTTTGATGTTCAAATATAAATATACTTCTAGTATAAATAAGTACGAATATAATTTGTCAAATATATTTCACAGTAAATTTAATCATGACATAATCTGTGTTTAAAACAATTGAAATTCCTATTGCAGATATTTAAATATTAATTGGTTGATAAATTAATTATGTTAGACATATTTGGAAGATAATTTAATTAAGAAGTTATGTTTATTTAAATAATTATATCTTCCAAATATAATTTAAGGAAGATTGCTTGACGAACATGATTTGTAGGGTATATTTCGAAGAGAATTTAATTACAACGTAAATTACATCAGCACTGAAGAACGAGCGACAGAGGTCGGAGGTGTCAAAGCCTAATTACACTTATTAAATATTTTTGTTTCCTCCTCATATTTATGTAGAGATTTCACTGATTTCATATATTGTCGCTACGAATATTGAGTTATTGGTTGGACTTATTGTACGATATATTTTTGTTCACTGTACCTACAGTTTTGTAAAAAAAACCGAGTATTTTGCTCTACCGGCTCATTCGTGCTAAGAGATATTCATATATGCTAGCCCTGGGTAGCTGTAGCTAGATTGAATTCCATATTCGTTGATATTTAACGCAACAGCTTATTTGATATTGCCTTACATATGTTACATACATAGTTATATACAAAGTTATATAAATAGTTATATATATCTAAGTTCAATAAAGCGTACTTCAGTATAAAAATGGAAGAATAATTCTTTAAAGTAACTTCTTCATTATCTCTACGGCCCGAAATTTTAAATTTGACTGAGCTCTCCTAGTAACCCACACTTACCGACGAAACTGCGAAGGGGGACATGAACGAAAACAGGGGACCACTTCTAATGAAACAATGTTTCTAAGAATTAATTTATACCGGCACATATCCTGCATGGTAAATTTAAAAATTCGATTCTTTAATCAAATGTTTGGGAACTCGATAACTGTTTTGTAATCATTGTTAAAAGTGGACCGCTTCTCACTGCGATTAAAATAGAAGTTCTACAAATTCTACGTCTAACATCTGAAAACTATACAATAGTACTTAGAACTAAAAAACGACACACTCTGCGCTTTCTTTAACATACTTAATAAATATGTATTGTTAAATCGGATGTGAAGTGTGGTTGTCCCGTGGTTGTAGACATAATATTTTTTTTAAAGTTAAGCAACGCCGGGCGCGGTCGGTACTTGAATAAGTGAAAGCTGGATCCACATTTCCACCGATACTTCTACACCTCAAAGGGCAGCAACGTAGTAGAACATACTCTGCGCGTCTTGCAATTATGGGCTAAACCAGTACAAAAAGTCACTTTAAATAATGTATATTCCAACTCTCTTTACTTTCATCTCTAGACAGATCCAATCCAATTGACAAAATAATCAAAAATGCTTATAGAATACAATCGAAACATCAATAAATCACACGTTAACATTAGCTAACCATTTATAAAACATATTACATTTTACTAGTGTATAGCTAATAATACAGAGTTTAAATCTTTGATACATTTCGGACAATACTTTTTGCACATACATACATTTGTATAACTAACTAGGGCGCGGTTTAGATACTGTTCACCGCGGCCGCAACAACTCAACAACAAATTCGCTCAATGACGACGAGGTCATGGTTATATGTACGTATTGTGCACATCATTGTTTCAATTGACTCGCCGCAAGAGTGTAACAAATGTGTTAATTTTAAACACACGCACACATAAAGAACAAAACAGGTGTACACAAATAAAGAACACAAAAGTTGTTCACACATAAAAAACCTAAAACTTTTTTTAATTCGCATTAACTTGGTGTATGTATAACGTAAAAATGATCATTCTTTGTGAATACATCACGACTGGTTCATATAAAATCTTAGCTTTGATAAATATGGTCGCTTTACTCGCCTTCCGTCTAAAAGGCCTCAGATTCGATTCTCGACAGGACAGGGACGTAATGAATTGCTTTAGAGATGCGTTTCTGGTCTGGGTATCTACGTTTTCCGCCGCGGCTGCCGCACACGCAATATGGATACACGTAGTCACGTAATTATTCGCGGTGTTTAACACAATTAGTTGTTGAAGGGAGGTGAGTCAGATTCCATTAAGTTAATTGAACTCATTAATTTTGGCTGTTTCAGAGCCTACATCGTACGCTCGCACCCAATAAAGGAATAAACGCGTCGAATTCGCTTCATATTTATTGAGCTCTTATTGCGCCCACAATTTTCCCAATTGCATCATCAGCAGACTAAAATCCATAAATACGTGTACCAATTCTTTCGAAAATCAAAACGAATAAATATCTTCACATCACCACACAACACACAAAGTGGGATTGAAGAAAGCCTCTGCTATTATAATCAGTAATAAACTACATGTATACCTATTCATAAAGATTTTATTAGTGAACGAACAGAGCACTATGGTGTACAATCAAACACAAAACTCTTCCAGGATACGCACGAAATTCGTGTTACAAGCTGATACAAGAGAAATGAAACTCGCGCTAAACAAGAACGCAACCCACTAAAGTCAAAGCGAAGCGCCAGGTATATAGACTCCCCTCAATCAACGTCAGCGCGCGCGGACGAGCGGTTGTAGGCCACGCGG
>DWEG01000231.1:0-12305 GCA_018245845.1 Apyrrothrix hygieia | reverse complement strand
GTGCAGGTTTCCTCACGATGTTTTCCTTCACCGTTATAGCAAGAGATATTTAAATTTAAAACGCACATTTTTGTAAAGAGGTGCGCGCCAAGGATTTGAACCCGGCTTCTCGGAGTGAGAGGCTGAATTTCATACCACTGGGCTATCACTGCTATAAACATGAATATTGTGTTTCCCAAATATTAAAGAAAATAAGTGTACTGTATTTTAAATTGATTATCGACATATTTTTTGACTTTGGTTATTATTTCAATGTCTTTTACTAATAACAATTTTACGAGAATGAACTATGTGAATAGGAAGTATTGCTTTGAGGTATAAATGAGTGGTGAATATATGTATGTATGTATCATATCGGGTAGATAGCCAGTATTGTGTCCAGTTGATGGTAAATATGGTTGACTATAGGGCCATAGTGGTATATGCTCATCTGAAAGTAGCCCTTTGTCTGTATTAGTCTGTGGCATCACCCCTATTTTACGAACGTCTAATGCTGACTGACCAGCGTTGTATTATTATTTCTTTGAAAGGTAACAATACAATACAAATTTAACAATAATCAAACATGATTAGAATCAAACATGAAGGAGACATTCGCGTAGATACGTATTATGCTAAATAAGTTCACTGCGTTGCAAAAGTAAAAGGGGTTACATTTATAAGTCGCCTGAGGCAGATCTTTCATCCTGTGGGAGACGGTGGTAGATTAAATAGGTTTCTATGAGCATTAATGACCAATGACCACCAACTTATCTCTTGGGTAAATTAAACCTAGTAATAGAATAGGACCGTTTCCTCACAGTTCATTACCACCAATTATTTGCGACGTCAGAGAAATAACCAAGAATCACAAACTCATTAGCGACTCAAAACCAAAACAGAATATACGCTCTTTTTCGGAAAACATCATGAAATATTTTTTTTTACATACAACCTTTAATACATATACGCATAACCTTTAATACATATCATACATCCATCCTTCATTATACATCCGTCATATAGTACATTTCATATGCGTGAGGTAAAACGCAGCATGAATTATTAACCACGAGCTACAGCAATATCATATAAAAATAATGAGGGTATCAATGGAATATGTATCCGTTAACGCTGTATAAATATTTACTTCCGATTTGGTCAGAAGCCTTCGATAATTAATAGAGCCTTCCAATCACGTATTAGTTGATTGTTTTCTTAATCAGATCTTATCTTCGCGTGATGTTTCTATCGGAATAAGATACCAGAATTAATTAATGCAATGGCTTCTTTAGTAGCTGGAAGCTTTTCGGAATTATGAACAATAGGAAAGATTATGTGAAGGAAAGTAAAGCAAACTTATGTATGTGATTCCTTTAATGTGTGCAATATGCAGTCAATCTATAATTCTTATACATATACACATACATATTCTCACGCCGGGACCCTTACGGGGTAGGCATAGATCACGAGCATAGAGCACAGCAAATATCTCTACGTAATATCAAATTGTTATCTCTAAAGGCGTTAACGACGTTTTAAAAAAATTCTATAAACATTTCTTCTCTACTATACTCTACTAAAGCGTACTAGAGCAAGATAGAGTATGCTTTTCGTCTGCATTAGATACAAGTATTATGACGTAGTTAAATATTGTGATAGTCAGTTTTGCAGATAAAATATAGATTTATAAGTACATTTTTTATTAATTTAATTTGTTCAGGTATTTCATATTAATATATATTAAGGGATAGTTAATAATAGCTCGCTTTATATTCATTTAGATTTATTCAAACAACAAAATATTCTGTACAATAAAAATATCTATTGGACAATCCGAAGGTTGCTCTCCGTGAGGTAATGTTCCACACGAATTTAGATTTTGACCGCTTTTTACGTTCCAATTTATTACAAACAATCGTCGAACCGTAGGTAAAGTTGTCGACATTAGAAAAATATTGTAGATCCAAAATAATATCAGATACAGACTTATTCACTTGTAATATAATAATTTAAAGTTAGGGACATTTACACGTGATATTGATCGTTTAAAAATAATGTGAATCGGGGTAGTGATTCCTGAATAAGTATCATAATATTCTTGTATGACATACTACAGATAAATATACGCTTAAAAATTAAAGTACACAAAGCAAAAGTACATTTAAAAGTAAAAGGGACACTATCCCATGTAAATGTCTCTTAACAAGTATTTATACATGGTTGAGGAAAAATTACATCATAATTAACATCCTCAGTCTATTACTTATACACGAAAAATCTTAGACGAGAACCATCAATTTACATTACCCTATCGACCTTCGCCGAATATTCAAACAGCCATTTTTCCTAAAATCTAACTTCAACTAGAAATAAAATGTTTGGCACTTCGTTTCAATTTTAGGGTTACGCGCGATTTTGGCATAAAACGGATCATTTTGGAGTTAAAATTCAAATTTCAATATTATTATCATTTTCGCCCAGAGATTAATAAACATATTATACATTAATACTCTTAAAGAATATTATATTTCAAATGGGTAATTGGAATCACGCTGGTGGTTACCAAAAATATAACATTTATAAATACATTGTTTCTCTGTCATAATTGGAAAATAATTTTTATGCCACAAACTTGTTCTATATTAGAGACAATTCTATCCTGTTCTTATCTACATGAATGGTTACATTATGGTGCGTAGTTACTCATGAACACCACGTTAAAATCAGATACACCAATCTCAAATAGGACTTGTGTTACGATAAAAATCAGTCCTAAAAGGGCCCCTGTCCTTGAGGACAAATTACCTAAAATCTGCTGTATTCTTATGTTTAATTACATTTTAAACCCAATTTAGTATGAGTACAGGACTTAAGAATTTTCATGTTCATATAAGAGGATTATTTTCAAGTTATAAAATTATAACAGTATCTGACAAGTACATAATATAACACACCACACATTTTCGTCAATTCGACCAGATCAAAACTTGAAATTACATAATTATGAAAAAAGTAATTAATTACTAAAAACATAGAAGATCTATTAGTGATAAATTTTAGGACTGATAGCTTAATATGCAAAAAAATCGATACATTAAATTCAAATATGTTATTAATTAAAAAGTGTATGTATACATAAACTTATTGAATGTTAAACATTTTGTTATGGTCTGTAATCTTTAGCTTAGGACGCCCCAGGTCATGGTGTATCGGGAAAAAGTCCTTTGGACAACCTTGGGTACTTGAGCGGATGCAAAACTTTCGATGGCAAATTATAATGAATGTGATAATCAGCATTTATATATTTCTCTATTTAAATAGTGTACGGAACACTTAAAGACGCTTCGCTATTCATAACATTTTGGTAACAGAAACCTTTTTAGTGAATCGAAGGCAAAGTTATTTCAATATAACCTTATTTACATTAACCCTTTCGCCCCCCGGGGAACCATTTCGGGCTACTTATAATTTCTAACTACTTTTTATCCTTTGGAGGTTTGGGAAATTGAATATTATTTTCCACCGAGCAGACCGTGAAATGGTACTATTAATAAAACCCGATAATATCACTGGGGTGCCCAAACATGTACACATTTATACGTTACATGTTAAAATGTACATGTACGATGAACATGTGCATGTAAATTGCATAAACATGTTTATAAATCAGTCAAAATTAAAATGTATGTATGACTAGCAGTGGTTCAGACAATTATACAGTGTTTTATTACGTAGTTCTAATTAATCATGTAAAAAGTACTACACTTATACTCGTAATAACATCCGTGCTCATATCTAAAGAATCATTAATGAACCTCTTGTTTATCATTTTAAATTTAATGAACTATACAAATGACCAATCAACGCCATGACTGCAATTAAAATTCGAATGATGTAATTAAGTTTCACACAAATTCACAATTAGGTTAATTTAACAATTATGACGAGTTTTAACCACACAATGTTACTCTTACTGACTAACTGAGGCGCCTAAGTCGGAATAGGTCACCAATTGACAAAAATTGCTTTGAAAATAGTCATTAAATAGAAGATATAGTCCATATTGTAGAACAGTTTAAAATATTATATATAATGATTATTAATATTATACAGCAGCCGATTTTTCTATTTACGTATTATACCGCAATGTTAATAAAGTATGCATGTTTTAAAATACATTTATAACTGACATAATATTTGTAAATTTTCGTTTTCCTTTTCAATAAACATGATCCCTGGCCCGTCGGCCCAGTGGTTAGTGAACCTGACTTCACCGGGTGCCGTGGGTTCGATTCCCACACAGAACAAATATTCGGTTGTTGAGCATAAGTATTTATTAAGTAACTAGATGTAATAAAACAGTGTAAAAGCATGTATTAATATTTGTATATATATGTACTTTATCAGCCGTCTGGTAATCACTGTACAGGCGCTCTTCGAAGCTTTATAGGATCAGGTGGCCACGTATGGAGATATCTCAACATATTAATTCTATTATTACGTTTAATTTTGTTTACGATGCCGATCCACCAACATTAACGGGAACAACGGTAATATTATGTCATTAATTAGGCCGCATGTGGAGTAGTAACTCTATGTAAACAAAATGGTTGTCATATAAATAACTCTAATTAGTTATTGGTTTATTTTATTTATTCAGCTAGTTATCGTGATGGACAAAAACGAAATACTGGTGCAATGTACTTTGCTAAGTTTACGCTGCTTCCAATTTGAAAAGTCTTTGAAATACTTTTCATTGAAAATTTAGTACGTAACACGTAACATCACACCTGTGTTCCCCGAAGAGGTAGGCAGAGGAGTGTGCTACACTCCCACGTTTCACCATTTATGTTTACGTCCCATTTCATTAAATAGGTGGTGAGACTATTGCCATATACCGGGTACAAAAATCAGATTCCGAGCCACTACTAAGTGAGAAAAATCCAATAGTATCCGACTCGGCATGCAACCAACACAACCAACGAGGCAGCCAATGTGCATTCTAATTAATAAACTCACGTTCAGGTTCATTTGTATGATAATAATTTTTTTATGTATACATCACTTTCCTATTTGCTATTTACATGGTGGGTATATAGTAGAACATGATGCGTAAGGAAATGTACATATGGACAGTGTCACTGGAACAATAAATATCGTGGTTAAAAGGTATTAGATTTTTTATGAAACACGTTGTACTGTCAATACGGAGGCTAAAGTAAATTGGAAAAAATATCACTAAAATAAAAGTATTAAAAACGCATTAACCTGTTAACGTCAGAGATGTTGGTTTTATACATAAGCACTTATCAAAAGTAGATCTCTGGACGATATTGAAGCGCAATAGTGATTTACAGCACTAGGATGCTAAAGATTCCGATCAAAAAACTGATGGAAACCTTATAGAATTTACATGAAATTTACAATATTCTTCACTGTTGCGTCTTTCATTTACAAAATATACAAAAATTACTTGTTCCTTTACATAAACTAATGACTAAACTACGTTTGGTCGAGATGAAGGTGAATTAAGAAATTCTATTAGATTTTAGTCAAATGTCTTATTAATTATTTTTTACTCTTCTTATTAAGTAACAACATTATAATGTTTTATTATAAGTACATAGAATGTAATACTGAGTTTGTTTAAAATTTTAATCTTATAATCTAGATTGTTTTTAAGACAACACGAGTTTAAACATCGATTTCACATCTACCAATTAATTACACATATAATACAAACAAATTACCGTCTATACAAACAATTGTGAGATTAATAGGAGTTGTTGTTGGGGCTATTATCGTTTGAACTATTAACTATACTGGTATCGGCCGTATCAGACGTTTTGCTCGAAGTTTCGATAACATTGGAATTAATTTCGTCTTTCGAATACGATACCCCGTTAGCGTTGACGGCATCATTTACAGGATCATTTACAATGTGATTGTCATTTTCTTCTACAGTATTTACATCTAAATTGCTATCTAAAATTTCACAATGTTCAACATTTTCGACATTGCTTTCTCTAGGATATTCGGAGACAGGTTCTTGGTTTTCTACAATCACCTCAACGGTTGGCTTAAAACTATCCTCCCTGTTATACTTGGGCAAGTCTGGTGGTCTTACAGTAGAGAGGGTACTGGATAGAAATGAAGATTGCAAATTGTAACCGGGTAATAGTTTTGGTTGTAGTGGTAACATGAGGTCTAAGGAACCCGTGGTTGCAGGTCTCGGTTGCAGGGGTGGAGCAATCATCAGAGGTGGTTGCAATGATGCTAAAGATATGGCGCCGCATTGTGTGTTGATGATGGGACTCTCGACTGCAAGAAATTTCAATTGGCTATATCAGAAACTAGTAACTAGTTTAAAAGTATTAAAAAAGGATCAGTTCATAAATATATTTAACTTATTTAATTGATGGAAGAGGCTAGCAGAAATATGATTTTCTTATTTTTCTCCCAACAAAGATGCATGCAATTTGTTACTATGGAGCAAACTATTCGTACATTTAATCATGCAAAAGTGTTAGTGCTGGCGAAAGTAGGAAGGCTTCTCTTAAAATACATATTATCATGCGTAATTGGTAAGTTCAAAAGGTAATGACATTTTGAAAATCTAAACTCAAAATGAATGAAATTAATTTAATAAAACGAATAAAGCCACCTTTTTATACTAGTATATAAGCATTAAATAAGCTAAGTGCGTGTTGAAAATTAAAATTTTATCTCCAATCAGCACTCAATTACACATACAGCGATAGACAGATATAAAATTTTATTTATGGTGGAGTGATTACTATACTTGTGGACGAATGGTAATAAGAGATATTACCTATGGGTGCTCTGGCTTGTAAGGGTTGAGCCGTAGATGGAGGTCGCAGTAGGTTTGGTGGACCCTGTAGCGCTATACTTATCATATTCATCCCGTTCACGCCTGAAAAAATTAAAATAAACGTATTGACAAAACAATTGAAGATTATTCGACAACTGATATCAAGCATCTAAGAAAATTTAATGCTTGTATTTGGCGACATCTCTTGATAAACTTTGTTTCACGGGCTCGGAGTTAAAGCTACTCGCATTACTCGCAATATATCGTCTGATACTGAGTCTTACTTAATTGAATAACGCCATCTAGCGATAATACTTAGCACTGAATATGACGCGAGAACTTCCCTAACAATTGTTCTCCAGCGAAAGTTCCTTCAGAAGGACAGAATATGTCACAGCCCTCAGACGGGTATTGGAGGCGCTGACATCGCAATTACACCGAGGCTGTTCCACAGATAGCACTTTACGCCCTACTTAAATGTATAATGCCCTCTAGTGGCCACATTTGTAACAAAACCTAGTTCAGGAACTTACCAAACTTACTGTTCCCTGGGGAAAGTTCCTTTAGAACGACAGGATGTTTCACAGCATTCACACGGCGATTGGAGGCGCTGGCGTCGCGTTTACGCCGAGGCTGTTCAACTGGTAGCACTCTGCGCCTCTTCTTGGGTAGCTTTGAGCGCGCCTGCCGATAGATGGCGTAGAATCAAATATTGTACATTTATGGTAGAAAAAACTTATAATTGGTGAACATTAGTGGCAATAATAATATTAGCGAAGAAGAATTAGGCATACAAATTTGAAAATAAAGTCAAATATTGACATTTACATAATTTATGGTAATCCATTGATATTTATTATTACACTACACTCCTCATAAATATATTAATATGTTATTTGAATTTTAATTTAATTATAATTTTAATTAAACCATAATTAAACGGGGAATAATAGAGGCGGTTTACATTTTAAATCTACGAGGTTACGATAACATTGAAAGGGATAACAAGAACCGTTTGTAACACACGATACCTACATAATATGCTATTTAGAAATACGCGCATTTTGGAAATTACATAATTGATAAACTTGTGGTCTTTAGGCATCTACAAAATGATACCCTTCCCTAACGAAATACTATACATTGGTAATACTTAAAAACTTTGACGGTGCCATCAATTGCCATCACATTTAACGGGGTCACAGTAAAATAGCCAATAAAAGTCATATTCTCGATATGTGGCGAAAGTAATCAAATGTCCGGACGAATTATTTCTGCACGATTTGAACGTTCCTTCTAATGTACCTATTTTATTTACGAGTTTCCCGGTATTACTTTGTGAGGTAATATTAAGCAAATGAGATCATTAAAGTTAAAGAAGGGGAATGAAAAACGGTCACCGTTTCTGAATGCATTCAAAGTAACGAATCGTTCGTGTTCCTGGCATTAAACAAAACCACAAACAATTTGATAGAGGAAACGAATGTCGAAAATTTTGAAACAGTGAACTTTAACGGTAAACATTTATGGTCGTTTCCGTTCTTTGCAGTAAACATAGAGCAGTCCTCGTTTTTATTATAGGGTTGCAATCGTCAGCGTTACGTTTGTAGACAAATTTCAAAACTCTTCGGCCACGCTGAACCGGACATGGATGTACCAGAGTATCCTTGGTTTCCTTGTTATGGAGAATGTCACCAGTTATTAGATATAAGTCACAGTGGTATCTAAAGGTTTTCAAAGACTCGCACGTGACAGAAGACTGTAGAGAACTTGAATAGAATCGCATCATATCTGACTGAATTACTGTTACCAAGCACTGATTTTGCATCATTGCTACAAGAACAAGACGTGTTGCAACCCATCGTAAATCTTCGTGGCTGCCGCCTATTTTTACCTATTGCCACTAACATTTAGTCGATGCGTTATAGTGGCCACTCTTTCTACTTTAATTATCGCAATTAGTTTAATTGTATATGAAGACTATTTTGTTACACTTTTAAATCGAAATATTGGGAGAGTTCAAAATTAGAATTGTTATTCTACATCTAATTCCATTTTATAAAATGTATTTGGCATAAATGTATTACAATAGGCTCACCACCATAATTGGACGTAAACGTAACTGGTGAAACGTGGGAGTGTCCTGCACTCCTCTGTCTACTTCTACGGGGATTACAGGCGTGATGTTATGTTTTTTTTTAAATGCCTTTGCCTTTGTTTGTTTTCTTTTGAATGGAGGGAAAAGTTAGATAAATTAAAAATAATAATATATTTTTGCCAACAAAATATCGCCCCGCCAACTGATGTGAAGAATAAGTCGACTTCCGTTTTTACCGGATTTGTCAGGGTTGTTGTACTCTCTCTCTTCGGAAGCTCACGAGATTCTGCGGAACCGGCGACAATTAGGAGGCCGAGCGTAAAGAGGCAAAAATCACTGGAGACACGAATGCGAATCGTTATCGACAGGAACGCAATTACCGTCAAAAATCCTCAAAACGTTTTCCCCTTAAGGTTGTGACCTATTACGTCGTTCCTGATGTGGCGACTGACCTCAATGATAGTCTGTAGTTCGATGTTTGTTGCCCTTGTTGTCCCTGGAGGGGCCTGCGTAGAGAGCTAGCCATGAACGCGTATATCGAGGCCGCAAAGGTAAGACCTAGACTAGATCTAGACCGGATGTTAGTGTGGCACCCCACTACTTTTTCATGGATGGAGGATGAGGATGGGACTGCTGGTTACAGCATCGTTCTCCCTTTACCGGCCTAATGCATCCCAGTCCTGATGTGGATCACCTATGATGGCGTACACAAAATGCGATCGACGCGGCGAGCCTCAGACCCTTAATTAAATAGTATAACACTTACTAATACATATCCATTTTAATCTCACGGTAGACCGACGAAAGTTGATTGATGGAACAAATTTAATATCGCTACAGCAATGTAAACTTGATAAATGAAATGATCTCATTAGAGCCCATAAAGTTAGGCTTTCGGGTAATTAAATTTAATGTCAAGCGATTAATTAATGCTCGCCTAAAATTAATATTTGTTTGCTGAACTGGTAATACTTTAATTATTAGTAACACTAGGAGTGCCTTTAGATTTACGCAACGCAAATTTGGACATGAATTTCATGATTAATCGTATTAATGAAATTCCTTTAGTACAAATAATACAATTATATTATGATACCGCTATATTACTGTATATTTTGAGATAACATCGAATGAATTGGATTCTTATGTGATAATTTGAGACTTCACAATTCAGTAATTCACACGTTCAATGTTAATATCCATATATTTCAGTTGCTGTGAATGAGGAAATCAGGTAGCCCGCGAGTTCCTTTGCTTCCCGCGCAGACCAATATTCTAGAAGCCGCAGTGTGCTTACTCGATTGGAATTCTACGGTTTTAGACCGCAAATTTCCGGCTCAGCGCTATACGCAGTTGCAGTTTCTGCGGTTATAACACAAGCAAATAAATACCTTATGTACGAGACGTCTTGCCGAGATTTTGTTGAAAGTACAATAATAGCTCGACCTGACTATAATTAGTTTTGGTCACTTTAAAATAGGTATTAAACTTTTGTCTTAGCACTTTCCAGTTCCCTTTACACACCGCCATGATTCAACGCTCTTTCTTAATCGCGTTGAACAGAAAGCCATTCAACTTGCCTCAAACAATAGGAATGAAGCACATTGATATTACCTGCTTCGCTGAATTCCAGGAGATTTCTTTTAGATGCCTGCATCTAGATAGGAATATGAAATGAATGGCATGAACGAAGTGGGCAATGAGGAACAAAACTTTACAGAACTCGAAAGTGTCAACGAAAATCCAGAACAGCGCAAGTAAGAAATAAATTATAGTACCCTTGGAATTCAAAAGCCCGGGTCTAGTGCTAGAGGTATTTTTATATTCCACAAAAAAGAAAGTTAATAATTGTCCTGCAGCAGTCGTAATATACACCAAGTATTTTACTATTCGTTTTTGCGGTATATTTTGGCGGAATATATAAATAATTTTCAGTTTCATTATTTAAAGAAAATACCAGGCAGTGCCTTTGTTAAATGAAACTAAAACAATATGTACACAGGCGTAAAAGTCTTTGTTTGCAAGCTTATTTTATTGGATTATGGTCCAAATTGAAGACGGAAAGCCTTAATTTTAAATAAGTTAGTAAGTAAAGTAACAAGTAAGCTTGTCAGAAATAATAATGTTGAAGATTTTTGTATACTCAATGTTATTTCGACTTTACTCAGAGTCGGCTTCGGTCGCAAAAAAATTGTAATATCGTAACAATAATTGTAAATGGCTTTGATTATCTTTAGAAAAGATTTAGTAGAAAATTTAATACTTCCATACACTAGCTTATATTAATGCAACGAAACCTCACTCCTGTAATCCCCGAAGTGGTAGGCAGAGCAGTGTATTACATTCTCACGGTTGACTAATTACGTTTACGTCCCACAATGGAATAGGGAGTAAGTCTGTTGCCATATCCGGGCACAGATTCAGACTCCGGGCCACTGCCAGAAATATCAACTAGAAATTCTAGTTAGTAAAATCCAATAGTACCAGACCTGGGATATGAACCCAGGACCTCTCGATTGGCCGTCACGCTCGCAGCCACCCGACCAACGAGACCAATAACGACCGACTTATTTTAAACGGTATCATTATGTCCATTGTCATCATTACAATTCTTATCGTTCCACTGTTGGACATGATTCTTCTCTAGAATCACAAAGGTTAGAGCCGCAGTCTGCCATGCTAGCCAAGAGAGAGTTGGCAGACTTCACGCCTGAAAGATTATGTAGAACTCTAAGGTTCTACAACTACAGGAACTACAGCATTCTTTACGACGTTTTCCTTCATTGTTACAGCTAGAAGTATATCAATGTTCTTTTGTATTGTAATATTATTGATAGAATACTTTTAAATGATACTTAAACGCTAGTATTTCTGACGCGCTTGCAGATCGTAAGTTGTCTGTAGATATGAGCTACGTCAAGCGCGGTGATCGACGGGTGATCACTACTGGTAAATTTTCAGAAAGGTTTCGGTGTTTTGGAGAGCAGGTCAATAAGTCGATTCCGGTAATTACCAAGTTTAGAACATCCGATACATGTTAAACAGCAGCGATCACCTTACACATAAGTCGTTAAATAGATCAAAGCTGACCGGGTAAAAACTGCAGTAAGAGCGTTGGATTACAGTAAATGTTAATAACATGACATCATATCTGTACTTCCATGATAAAGTAGGCGGAAGAGAGTCCCACTCCCACGTTTCACCACTTATGTTTTATGTTCCATGGATAAGGTGGTGAGTCTACCGCCCACCCTACTGCCCGTAAGTGGCCAAGACATTTAGGCATGATTAGGCAGGCTGATCCAATCCGCTATCAAGCAGCTTTGGGTTTAGGCGCTTCTTACGACACCCTGATATCCCGGCATGGGATCGGGGGATGAATGCTTTCTCCGC
>DWEG01000230.1:0-12315 GCA_018245845.1 Apyrrothrix hygieia | reverse complement strand
GGGAATCGAACCCACGACCCCCGGCGCAGCAGTCAGGTTTGCTATCCATTGGACCAACGGTTCGGTCTAGTTTAATTGTTTTGGGACATTCGATTACATTATACACCATACCATAGTAAAATTACACTAATTATTAAATTATCATTTCACAGATGTACCTCGTTGAAATAACACACAATTTCATGAAAGTCAAATATTCGCAAACTACCAGATTCCAGCGTCACCTGCAAGTAACAAAGCTACACAGAGCTGCAGTCTTCCCAAATGTCTCCCGGAGGCCGAACTTTGTTCGGCGCGTCGATCTCTACATTGTTCCACGTTTTAAATATGCACGCCCAGTTAGTGTTCCGACTTACTAATTGTAATACAAACAAACATTTTAGTATTACGTACGTAAGTTAAAAGCGTGTTGCCTTTTGATTTTTTCAATATCATCATCGACCCTTCGATAATTCCACTGTCGGATACGTACCTTTCTCCCTAAGAATTAGAAGAGCCTAAATTACCTGTATGTATTCGAAGAAGTAACAACATACAGTAACGAAATCATTCACTTATTCAAAACAGACGAATTATAACTTGAAACGACTTACGCACGGCTATCGGATCGAAAACTAGACAGAACCTGTTTTATGGTGGCTGGACAGCTGATAAACATACATATAACAGTGCCTAAATACAGGCCTACATACTTATATACATCCAGTCTCAGAACAAACATACGTGCTCATCGCGCAAATATTTGTGCTACCGACAACCCACATCCTACAACGGGCGGTTCCGCAGTTAGGTTCACTAACCACCGAACGCACAGAGCCGCCCAAAAAAACAATACGAGTTATAAAAGCACAGATCTTTAAATATTAACTTTTGAATCGCTTAAAACGATAACTGAAATATTACTAAAGTTTGCGATGTGCTGTTAATCATTTATTAGAGATTTATTGTAGTGAAAACGCATATTTTTCGCAAAACGGCTGACAGTAACGTTTTGAAAATCGCTCTCGTGCCAACCTCTCCGCACGATTCGAGGAAGGCCACCATAAAACGAAAAGCAAGGATTGTTCGTGGCCAGCAGCCACTGTGCACAGAAAGAGAAGGCGTCTTTATGGGACAACAAATCATTTTACTTTACGTGTAGGATGACCATTAGAAAACTTCAAAATATTGAATTTTCAATTTAAAAAAAACTACATGTTTGTCAGTATAGGTAAAACATTTTCCAATTAATATCTATTCATGTTACAGAAACAGATATAAGTATATGGGGATATTTGATTTCGTTTGTAGTAGAAACGTTTATTAAAAACTGAATAGTTGGCAACCCTACGATACTTCACGGACCACAGAAAAACACAAACACATTATAAAACACATCGGACATTTGGTCTGACACAATTTATTGCTTTTACAAACAAACTGTAGTACACTGTGGCAGAACGAAATACGTATAATAATTATGAAATTGTTCATGTAACAAGTTCGTGCTGTCTGTAGACATTTTTATAAGACTTTATAAGTTTTTGTTTTATTACAATTATTATACTGTCACATCAGGTCCCTTAAGGGTTAGGCAGAGGGCAAATACGTATATCAATGCATACCTGACGTGCTTCTTCTCCATTTATCATTCTAATCTACAACTCTACACTACAACTCCCTTGTAATCTACATTCATACATAGCCTTACTACATACCGTTACTTACATAGCATACATAGCATTACATACATATTTTTACACGAATTTAAAGCAGATTGGATTATTATTTTAACGAAACCTAACATCCTATAATCAGATAATACGTATCCAGATAGGCAGATTACATGATTAATCCCACGTTTGACAAGTTACATTATACGTACCGTAATGGAATAGGGGGTGAGCCTATTGCCACACATCGGGCACAAATCTAGACTCCAAGCCACTACTAGAAATATCGTTTCAAAATAATACAATACGTCCAATAAGTATCGCTCTCATTGTTGTTGTGACTGGATTTTGGCCAGCGTGGCAGACCATGGCTTCGACCTTTCTCATTCTGAGAGGAGATGCATACGCAACACCAGAACAACGGAAAGGTTTGAGGACAATTATTACTAAGTCAACAGCATACTGACACTTAAAAAAAAAGATTACTTTTAATTTATTATTTTTTATTTAGTATTTAAGTGCAACTTATTACCGTATGGAATTAAGATGTAGAATACGTTCAGTCATAGTCATATGAATTTTATAATGACTGAAATATCAAAGAAATGTACTAGGTTCAAATAGTTTAAAAAATATTTAAAAATTTTGAATAAAAGGGTGACTAACGTTTAAGCATACTCATGTTTTTAATGTCACTGTCTTGATTATTTCAATAGTCTATAATCTCCTCACGAATCTAAAATGAATATTGATAATGTCAACATTTGTTAACAGTTATTTTTGAACTAGCTGTAATTAACTGATGGCTTAATGTAAATTTATACACAAATCCATTTACAAAGTCGGCTTAAAAATTAATGTTTCGTAATAAATATTGAGGAGGTTGTCCAAGATTGTGTATAAAATGTTTATCGGTCGACACTTTACACAAGTATAATTAAATATTCAAGATTTAGTGAATAACTCATGTATATTTTCATTACAATAACATAACTAATAAAACATATTAATAGTACGTTTTAATATTTTTTTAAATTATCACGCCAGGTCCTTTGCGGGGTAAGGAGAGAGAACTGAATGCCAAATACATCTATCAACATCTTGTTTTATTTCTGAAGACATTAACGACACACGAAGACCCCACAGCATCACCTATGTAGTTGGATAAGCATAAAATCCTACTCGAAATCACGCTCAATAAAGTCATCCTCCAAGCATGAGTCAACCGTCTTCGATGTAAATCCAATAACCGCACTGATGTGAGCAACGATATTAAAAGTGCCTTCAACAACAGCAAAGCAAAAAGCAATAACATTGTAATAATTCAAGTCTATTCTAAAATCATGCGTAATCTACTGTGAAGTAGTGCAGAGTGAGTTCTGTTTTAGAACAGAATGTGTGCCGCGATCACGTACATTTGGGTTTGTTTGGGTTCCGTAAACAAAAGTACTGAGTCAGGTATACATTACACAAAACAGGGTCCATCGGAGTGATCTCTATTACGAAACGCCGTCGTGAACAAAGAGTGAAAAGTAAAAGTGCTTTGGTGCGACTTAACGATTCGACACTGTTTCTTCAAATCGATTTAATTGCGGCGCGCGGGGTTATGTTATATAAGTACCCGGTCCCGTAAACTGTGCTTTGAGAAACGCTGTATTCATTGCATCGGTACTTAATCTGTATGTTCCAGGTTACCAACAACACTACACATACATGTGTAAGAAAACAGTTGCTTAAACAGTTTTTGTTTCTTTTTATTTAGCAATAGGCTCGCGTTTGACTGCTATCCCACCTGATGGAAGGCGGGATGCAGCCTAGGATGTAGTACGCTTGCCTAGAAACTGCCTATTCACTCTTATCTTGAATAACTCCAGGTTGTGTGAATCGGGGAAAATAGATGCCGGCAGGAAATTCCACTCTTTCGCATTATTATATTACTTATTTAAAATCAGTTTATTTTGAATAAGATATAAAACGTAACAGAAACTTAAGATCACGCCTGTAATCCCCGAATAGGTAGGCAGAGGAGTGTAGTACACTCCCACGTTTCACCCGTTACGTTTACGTCCCATTATAGAATGGGTGATCAGTGTATTGCCATACACCGAGCATAAATCCAAACTCCGGACCACTACTAGAAAATCTAAGTTATAAAAATCCAATAGTACCCGACCCGGAAATAAGTTATATGTATTATTATTGGCATCATGTAGACGTTAATAAAATGTTTTGGTCATTCGACTATTTCTAAGCAATAATAGTTTAGCGTAATTAAACTCAGAAATACGTTCAGTGTATGTTCTTCCACGTTCAAGTTCAACGTAGACGAAACGTAAACTCCGCAAGTTCAAGGATATTAGGCACTCAACGCTCTCTGCCCACCTTGCAAGACATCTGGCGTGATGATATAATATTAATTTACCTCACCTATCTGATTTTCCGTCAAATTGCTATTGTTAGATAGATGTTCTATTTCGTTTCTTTTTAAATCTTAGAATTTGTAGGTTACATTGTCGGAGTACAATCTTGCGTTAAACAAAATTGCATTTTAACTACATGACATTTTTCTATAACCCTCGGTAATAAAAAAATTATATCCTAATTTGTATTTTATTATGACAATAGCGAATATATAATTTCAACGAAAACAATTAGAATTGTGTATAGTACAATATTTTATTTTGTGGAAATATTTAAAGATGTCTCATTTTAAAATTACATATATGAATAATGTTAACAGTCGCAACATATTATTAGTTTTCCAAAGTAAATTATATCGCAGTGACAGAACCGTTTCTCAAACTATCGCTTGCGGGGACACCGACGCTGACTATTGCCGCCATATGTTCATTCTAAAATACAAAGCATTCATGCTTAATAGAAGAATATATTTTAAAACTGTATGCAAAGATGTAGAAGAGGAACATTGGCTCCGTAGGAAGAAAAGTATTATGTTGTTTATTTTCTCTGCATACCCCGAGGAATTAAGCGTGATGATATAATAATAAATAATAACGTAACGCAACACAACTCTGAGCCCTATATTTCCCCCAACGGGCAGCCAGAGTAGTATATTACACTTCCACAATTCACCAGCTGTGTCATACGTCGCACTATGGAATAGGGAGTGAGCTTTTGTCATTCACCGGACACACAACCAGACTACAAACCGCTACTGAGAATTTCAAGTTAGAAAAACCGAATAATAATATGCCCAACACGGATATCAAACCTAGGACCTCTTTATCAGCAGTCACGCTTGCGAACTCTAGATCACTAGGCCAAAGAGACAGTCAATAATAATAATAATATAAATATGCATAGGCTGCACTAAATTGCTTACTTTATTAAAATTTCAAAGTTAATAGCTAAGTACTCTTATAACTTGACTTAGTTTAAGGCATAAATTAGAATTAGAAAATTTGAATCTAATAACAAAATACATTAGTATATGGAAAAGGTCTAAAAGTTCAAGGACCTCTAAGCTATTATTACTAGAATGCTAGTTAATTCATATTTAATTATACGCCATAATGTAATCATCTCAACTATAAGTAAAACATTTTATTTAAGCGTTGCGTAAATTACTAAGTAAATTAATTGCGTGTTAATCAAATTACTTAGTCACAAGTGCGATGTGTCATATTTAGTTATAGTTATTATACCATTACGCCAGGTCTTTTTACGAAGTAGGCAGTGAGCACCGAGCGTGAAATATCTCTATTGTTATAAACCTGTTGTACTTATTCTACATTCATCACTCTCTTTATATGTGCATGCACACCTGTTTGCGAGACATCACATCAGTCAGTATATGACGTATTTGATTCATATAAGACGTGATTGTTGGTCATTTCCGCCACCTCCATTTTTTATTACTCTATATATTGTATTCGTTCCGTATATATTTCAAAGAAGCACGTGTAATTTTAAAATAATATGATAATTGAATGTACGTGTATTTATTTGGAGTGTAATATTTGTGTGTATGATCGGTTTTTTAAATTTCACACCTGGTTTTACGTATAATATGATTAAACATCTTGGGACATCCCCACGCACGGCCGTATGATCCCAAAGTAAGCATCAAGAGAGCATGTGTTATGGTAACCAGTCGGCTGATAAACTACATATACAATACATAGAAATATATACTTATATAGATATTTTTTTACACCCAGACAGCACAAATGTGTTCATCACACAAATATTTATTTAAGGCGGGAATCCAACCCACGCTCCGCGGCTCAACAGACAAGTTCACTAACCACTGCGCCAACGGGAGAGTCAAATTACTATGAAACATTTAGTAACGATTGACATGTTTATATTATGTTGCTGTAAGTGTAAATAAATAAAATATTAAAACCAAGAACACAATTCACCATCCACAATCATCCATACACAACTTATTCTCAACCATGTTCAAGAGATATTTTACTGTCTTCACCCTTCATCAAATTGTCGCCAGAGGCCAACACTACGCCTTCATCGAACACGAGAACATTGTTATTATCATTACTGAAGGAGTAATATTTAAGGAGATATTATTTATTTCTAAATTTCATCTTTTCCTTTCCTCATATTTTCTATTTATTCTTTGTCCTCCTTAACGTGGCATCACGCCTAACATCACCGAAGAGGTAGGCAGAGGGGTATAGTACGTTTTCACGATTCACCAGTTATGTGTGGGCCTATTGCCATACTACAAATTTCAAGTTAGAAAAACCTGATAGTACCCAACCCAAGGATCGAACCCAGGACCTCAATCAGCAGTCGCGCTTGCAACCACTTGACTAACGAGACAGTCAAATTACTTAAGCTTTCCTTCTTACTGTGTTCGTCATTGTATTTAGTGGCACGTCTAAATTATTTTAAAGTTGTGCGTGTTTATTTCTTTCTGATATTTTGTAATCTGTATTCGGTATATTCTCTGTTATTGTGTTATAATATTGTGTTATATTTACATTTATTCTGTCTGTGTGAATTGTATAACATGGCATGGGCAATAAACAATAAATAATTATGTATATATCTATACTGACTGCCTCGTTGGTCATGTTGATCGCAAGCACGATAGCCGATCTAGAGATACTGGATTCAAAACCCGGTTTGAGTACTATGGGATTTTTCTAGAATTAGAATTTCTAGTAGTAGCTCTGGAGTAGTAGTCTGGATTTGTGCCCAGTGTATGGCAATAGGCTAACCTATTCCATAATGGGACGTAAACGTAACTGGTGAAACGTAGGTGTGTACTACAATCCTCTGCTTACCTCTTCGGGGATTACAGGTGTGATGTTAAGTTTATATCTATATATTAAACATTTGATAAATAACACAAACACATCCGAACCATTAACGATTAGAATGATACAAATAAAAGTACACATGTAATGGTATGAAAAGAAGAAATTAAAGGGCTTTTATTTTCTCCGTAAACAAGTCTACAAGTAATGTTCATCACACCGCACGTTCATAACTCACCAGATACAATCGGCGGCGACCTGCCACATCGCACACGGCTTTTAAACAAATTATTTGTACAAGCTATTAATCGATAGGGCGCGTAGGTCATCAACTTAAATAGTATTAAATATTGAAACACTCAGCACACAGTAAAACATTTCCAACACATTGCACAATCATAGCTCACTCATCAGCCATAACTCACATCCACCACGAACACATATTTCATTCTCATTAATGTTTAATCAAAACTCGCCCGAGGCTCTGCTATCTGTGCACCTTCGTGGCTGTTATAAAACAGTTTTCATCCGTTCCAAAGGTCAAGGGAGAGCAGTGCGACACAGAGAAAGAATGGCGCAATTTTGAACATCTGTGCCTTACATAAATACAGAGTTAATGTTTAGTGGCCATATTGCAGAGAAACCAACGGATTGTACTGGATGGAACGAATGGAACGAATGTATTGGATAGAGAAAATTATTCATTTATAGCAATTTAGTTAAAATATGTCGCCCAAAAATGTTACGGATTTCATTAGAAATTAGAAAAGAATTAGACACGGACACAAAATCATTTCTTCCCAAGCAAATGAATAGATTAGAAGAAAATCAAAAGACTTTCGAAGGACGACAAAAGTTTTGTTATAAATCTTCCTCGATTATACGGAACTAAAGGAAGAAACACTGGCAAAATTGGCGAAATGGTTTAAGATTACAACCTCGCATTCCGTGAATAAGAATCAAATTCCAACTCGTTCTTTTTACTTTACGAAGTAATGTGTTTTTCAAAGTAAATATCACTCGTTGTTACGATGAGAGCGAACATATGAACAAAATGAAAACGGCAAAACAACTGCAACGGACTGTGTAACGGACTCTGCAACATACAAACACACACTGAACTGTGCTAGTGTTATAGTGAAATAGCAACTAAAACAAATTGAATTAAATTTAGTACCCGTACTATTCGAATTGCGAATAATATTTAAGCCTAATAATAACAACGTCGTGAGGTAATCCGCACACCTTAAAGTTCTCCAAGATGTCCTTTGAGGCGTGAGAAGCCTGCCAACCAACTCACACTAGTTAATGTATGAGTTAGGCCTTACCTCTTTCCATTATGAGAAGTAACGGAAATTCAAAACTCAGTTTTAATAAGTTTTACGAGGAAATACAGGCGTGATGCATTATGTTACTTGATTTCAACAATGAAATTATTATAGTATTGATTATACTATCGATGGAATATGCAATCGGAAAAGCCACTGCTATGTAGAAGATAATTCAACGCTGATTCTTGAAAGACGAATTATATTAATGAATCTGAGAAATCCAATTGGAGAGAGAAATTATAGATTTGAGTTACAACATCAATAGAAATATAAAATAAAAATCCGAGAGAAGCAATTCAAACCTTTCTGACGACGATGTTAACAATTGGCGTATTTACAATTTTGAATACAATTTACAGTTCAACGGATTAACGTATTGCGAATCGGTTTATGAAACTTTTTTATTCCAAAGCTATATTAAATTGCAAATAGAACTACATAACTTAAATTCTCATATGTCACAATCAATTCAAAGGGCAAACGGTATCTGTTCCAAAAACAGATTAAATTAAACATAATGTATTTAATTTGAAATTCAAATTCGTCATTTGATACAGTAATTATTAATTTCTTAGCAACTGGTTTTTTTAAGTAATTTACGAGTATAACAAGCGTTTAACAGTAACTAACGAGAACCATAAGAATCAATAAGATAATGGAACTAACACGGTGGCTGATAGCGAACAATCTGATGATGCAATGCCAGTTGCGGTGAGCTGTAAATGAAAGAGTGTATGACCGAAAAAGTGAGCGTTGCGGTGAGTTCTTAAATGAATGAACGTTCGACCGAATGAGTAAGTGTCAATGGCATGAAAGACTGAAGTTTGACCCGTTGTTCATCATAATCCTTTCCAGCATTACCTCACTTAAATATTAAAGGATATTATCATAATGATAAACTATTTCCTCGTTTCACCGTTGGACACAGGTCTCCGCTCAAAATAAGACCATTACAGAATCAATATTTTATTTAGAATAAAAGTTCTTGAACAGAATAAATTCGTTATCATCATCATCATCATCCCTTTTATTGTCCAACTGTTAATGGTGAATTATTGTTTATAGAAATGATATTAACGAATAGCGTGACACAAATCTATTCTACAATTAATGTATATTTATGATACAATTACAGTAGGGTTTATTGTACTTTTATGAAAAGATATTTATTCTACAGCATATTTTCTTCATATTCGAAAAATAATCACAAACGGCCTATCATGAACTATACTCGTAGAAAAAATACCTAGCGTTGACGTAGACTTCGCTTAAATTAATAATTTATTTGCTAATTGTGGATTAACTTGACATAAATAATTTGCTAATCTGTACACATTAATGTTCGTTTAAATATTTAAATATTAAATAAAAAGTTATAATGCCAAATTTATTCACGGTCTGATTAGGCAAATTTTATTTTAAAGTAATCTGCGAGTGTCTGTACATTATAAGTGGCCCTTTTAAATTCTAGCTTAAATATTTTATTAAAATGTTGTATTCATGGAGACATACTTAAAATATCAGTAAGAGCGCGATAGCGGTCATTAATAAAACAGAACCGTATTTTATCTAGACTATTCATTATACTAATAAAATTAATAGAATGTGCGCAGCTTAAGATTGTATAAAACTGGTCTTATTCATCAAATTATCAGCGTGTTCCCTTTAGTGTGGATGGGTCAGTATGTTATGATCCTTGACCATAACACCATGGACCACATTGCACAGAAGTGACAGCATAAATCATATCATGTGTACAAAAATTTGCTGTTGTACTTTAACTTTAAAATGTATTTAGGGCATTGAAGCATCATACCAAATTATTTGAATTTGTATATTAGGTTAATATGTAAACTTTTGTATGAAATGAATATGTGTACGATGAGATTGAGGATTGTAAGTGAAGCACGTCTGGTCTGTATACATAAAAATGTTTTTTATTTACTTATGTTAAGTTCGGCACGCGGTGCGCTCTACATACCCTGTAAGACTGGCGTAGCGATATAATAATAACCTTGTAAACTTTCTAGACATGCCTCTATTAGTGATACATACAGTTATTACCTTCGAACAAAAACCAAAACATAAGCTGATGAAACAATCAACGGTGACAACACTGGCCTGTCGTGTAACGGTACCCGAAAGTCCGACGACAACATTGTCAGATAACAATCAACACACGAAAAATAATTTAACGAGGATGAAATTCTAATGTATATTTAAGATAAGCACCGAAAAGATAATACATCGCGCCAGCAATAGGCGTGTATTGTCGGTACTCGTTCAAAATGAATGTTCGAATGTTGATAATTGAAACGATTTTTTAATTACATCTGTCGACGTACGCTTCTGATTTCAAATTAATTGCCAGCCAACGTCGAGTGGTGAATAATGTTGTACGATGGAGCTCACAGATATTTCTATTGCGCGCTTTACTAGATGAGTAAGCATTGAATAGGTGCGGCTTAATACAGGCTTTTCGTTTGCGTCAATCTAATGACATATTGTGAAACCTCCGAAACCTCGACAGTTTAATTGATGCGTATGTACATTCTATTATGACTATAAAATCGTAGGACGTTACATTTATGTTTTCTATATGTTCAACACGTACTTTGAGTGGGATGTAAGGGGTTCTTCTTAGAACCCCAAACCAACCTCATCTGCCCATGGTGCAACATGCTATGTAACAGACGAGGTTCTCGCGATAGACCGGTCAAGGTGTAGCGCAACCTACCTAGGGATAGCTAAAAGTCTAGCCTCTACGAGTCCCAACCCACAATCTCAAAATCACCAGCCTGGGTATGTGCGCGGGGCGGGGATTGTGGGATCGTCCAGCTAGTTATTTTTATAACCTCATCGCTATTAAACAACTCTTTAAAGACTTCAATACAACTGACATAATGTCCCGCCTAGATAACTTTTACGTAAAAAAACTTTTGTGAAAAAATAGAATCGACGTTTTTAAAAGTACAGTAAAATTACGTCAATAAGTTTTTTAAATAGCCTAATTACATGTATTTCTCAAGACGCAAAGAGGCTTCCTATTTTTCATCGAGGTCGATTAATTGGTTCGGCGATGAAAACATAGCAGACCGAGAAAGTTACTTTCTCATTAGTAATATAGATGATCTTCTCATCCTGGAAGGAAACTCAAGTCCAAGATGGAACGGTTTGATGTTGATGATGACAATGAATATAGATTTAGAATTGTCTCACACACTTTTACTATCCTTGGATTATCAATATCTAATACAATAAGTCATTATATAATATAATAACTCTTGCAGTACACTGCTAGACGTAGGTCTAACCTGAACGGTTATGTCCATAATCCCCACGCTGGACATGCGGGTTGGAGATCGCAGAGCACAGCCTCTCGCACCGCCTACGCCGCTGCTCAAAGGCGGCCAGGCCAGGCCAAGCCATAATAAGTCTACGATTATTAAAACCAGTGTCAAGAGTTATTATTATTATCCGCCCAAAAATTTCATTACCTGTCAAAATTATTTTTTCACGATGATTTGAGGAAAGATTCCCGCTTTAATAAGGCAAGTTATATTTCTAGGTTATAATATTCAATTTTGTGAATATTACGTATTCATTTTGCGTATTTAATTACGAATTAAGGATATTCTGTCTTTAAATTTACCTTCTATGCTGTATTTTTACATAAAACAAATACGTCACATTTCCTTATTAATACCTCTTCACGTAAATAATGCTCTGAGTGGATATATAATTTCTTGATGTTTGTAAATGTATGTTTGCATACTAAATTGAAATAATGTTTTTCCATTTTGAATTTGTATTTTGCCACGTTTCGAAAATGGTATCACCGCGAACTTGTACGTATGGAAATATATTTTATTTCCCCCAATTAATGGAACGTGTAAAATAACAGGTAAAGCGTGGGTGAATAACACTCATTTACCTACCCTTTCAGAAAAATACAAGCGTGATTATGCATTTTTTCTGTTAATAATAATAATAATAATATAATAATAATATTTTTATTTCAGACCTAGGCCCATATTTTTGTTAGTATACAGGTGCTTAAAAACTATGTTAGTAATAATAATACAA
>DWEG01000229.1:0-12319 GCA_018245845.1 Apyrrothrix hygieia | reverse complement strand
AACCTAACATCACGCCTGTGATCCCCGAAGAGGTAGGCAGAGGAGTGTAGTGTACTCCCACATTTCACCAGTTACATTTACGTCCCAATATGGAATATATGGTGAGTCTATTGTCATACACCAGGCATTGATCCAGTTTCCAAGCCATTAATAGAAATTCTAATTTTGGAAAAATCCAATAGTACTCGACCTGGGATTTGAATCCAGGATCTCTCGTTTGGCAGTCGCGCTTGCAACCAACATGACCTACGAGGCAGTCATTAAATTACTATATAATCGTCTTATTATAAAAAAAATTATTAGACTTTTTGTTAGGTACTATCAAAAGACAGTAGATATTAAAAGACATAGAACTATACATATATGGAATTATCAACTGATTAGTTGAGTTTGGAAATAAACCAAAATGCATACTGATCATGTTGATGCAGATCATCATTTCCAAAAAGACATGTACAGTTAAATGCGACTAAATGAAAGTTATTTAATCCTTTTGTCGTCAATTTTGGTCAAAGTAGCGAAAAAAAATTCACAATTAGTGAGAGCCTACGTTCAACAGTGAATTGAAACAGGCGGATGATGATCATAAATAAAGCAAAAAGAGACGAAACATGTAGGTAGTTACGACGAAACGAAAATCTATTGACGCCGAATTTGGATAGCTTATCAGTTGAATGATAAATGGAATCGGAATAACTAAACAAAAAGGCTCTTATTAGTCTAATTAACATAAGCACAACTATATTTCGAATGAAACCAATAATTGCAATCATATTTACTTGAAGTAGTGTAGTCATACTCCAGCTCTTCTATTAGTGATTCATTCGTGTATCGCTTATTTACTTATGGTGTGACAAAACCGCGCTATGAGAACGAGAGAGAACGAGAACGCTCCATACAATTTACTACAACAAAATATACCATTTGTGACGACATTATAAAATCCTTTTGTCTCCGCCAAGGTGAGCTACGTAATTAAAACTTAAAACGTTGGTGGTGGAAAAAAACAGCACTCTTGATGTTTTTATTCTGTAAAAAATGCAAGCGACAATTAAGTTAAAAGCGAGAAAAATACGTGTTTGTGGAAATAACTTATCGACAGTTATTTTAACGGTACTGTTAAAATGTTTCTTTTATTCATTTTGTGTGATTACTTATGAACGTTGATACTACTAAAAGTGTCATTGATGGATAACCGGAAGTGAGAAAATTTATTGTTATCCGTGAATATCCTACGATGTAATATTACGGGATGAGTTAAATACAAGATATCTTCATTAAATTATATAAAACAAAGCAAACGATGTCTCAACGAAATTCTGAAGTTTTCTCTCCAAATATAGAACATCTTAAGAGCTCGAGAAAATAAAGTAATAAAATGATCGGATATTTAGAATATTTGCTCTTGTCAAGGTCGCCAGGGTGAAGAATAAAAATACAGTTAGCAAAAAAAAAACAAAATAACTGCGAAAATACCCGACCCAAAAAGTCTTGATGTTTTAACTCTAACCCTAAATTACTGGGTCGTTTCGACCTAATTGCTTCGTGTAATTTGGCAGCATTATAAGGGTTAATTTAATTAGCCCCTCAGTACACGTGTACGAGGGATTCGGATGAAAATTTGATTTTTAACGTCCCATTTCCCAACTTAGTTTCGCGGACGGTGTTGTACATGTGTTTTAAAATGTGGACCAAGTTGAAACGCTTCAGAATATGGGTATTATATCGAAACGAACGAAAAATCCACACGGTGTGTGGATTTTTCGTTCTTTATTAAAATTAATACACGAACATACAGTTTTTAAGCAATTAAATTAAATGTACATTTATGCGTTCATATACTCTAATACATAATAACAAGTTCCGGAATGGGGCAGTGATCTATTTATGTCTCCCCTGCTTGGCCAGTTCAAGCAACTATAAAATGATATGTACCTATAATTTGATACAATATGAACTATGACGTTAATACTAAATACATGAACGCAAGGACATACATAAGTGGTAAGAGTGGTACTAAAATTCGCATTATAAGGGTTGATTAAATATTTCCCGCAGCACACGTGTTCAGGGGATAGGGAGGAAAATTTGATTTTTAACATTCCATTTCCAACTTTGTTTTCACGGACGTTACAGCGTTAATTGTTGTATATTTTGAAATATGAGCCGAGCGTAAATTTTTAATGGACGGTATATTTTATTCGGTGTTAGGGAGCGATTTTCCATTTTTTTAAATAATAATAAAAATAATCGTCATGAATTGAAAGTGCTTTGCTGAAAGTTAATATTTTTAACACAAATACATATGAAGGTTTGTCGATTCTAATTTCATTGCGCTGCTTTAAATTAAAAACATTGGCGCTATCATGCTTCACGTTTATAATATTACGGGTATTATATATAGAGATAGTCAATGGGGATACTATGATAAAACGTAACATCATAACGTAACGTGACGCCTGTAATTCCCAAAGAGGTAGGCAGAGGGGTCTTGTACATTACCACGTTTCACCATTTACGTTTGCGTCTCACCATGTAATAGAGGATGAGTCTATTGCCATACGCCCGGCACAAATCCAGATACCAAGTCACTACTAAAAATTTCTACTAAGTTCTAAGTAACTGAATAAAATCTAAGTTTAATCCAATCCAAAGAGAAATCCATTATTGTCTGACCCGGGGTTTGAACCCAGGATCTCTCGATCGGTAGTCGCGCTTGCGACCACTCCACCAACGAAGCAGTCAATAATAATAGTATAATAAGTAATAATTGTATTGTATAGTAATAGCTCTGTACACTTTCACACATTCAAAGCACAATTTGGCCGTAATCATAAATTATTGTTATAAACTAATTACATGTATTCATTACTTACAAAGATTCTATAAAAATATGTGAATGTTTTTACGATAATGTGCCACCAATTATGAATGTGACGAGGCTTATCAGTTAGTTTTATACGACTAATGGTCAAAGGCACGCACAAAAATAATTCTATGGAAGTACAATACAACTAGCATTAATAATTTGTTATAATGTTCAGTTTCACGCAGGCACTAACAATCATTTAGTATGGATATGGAACTCATTTAAGCAAGCTTTTATACACGTGTTCGTTCGTGTGGTAAGCGAAATTTATCGCTCGAACAAAAGAACCAATGAACAGAGTACACGCGATATAGTTGACACAATAACAATTTTATAGTTTTTTAGCCTGACTAGTCCATTTCACCGCTAATGTTTTAGTTTTGACATTCTATACTGTAAAGCATCAAAGCATTTTTCGACTAGGACTGATAAAATAGCGGTATTTTAAAGTAATTGATGTCATAATTTATCTGTTGAGAATGTTTAATTAGCTTTCTACACCGTTTTTTTTAAATTATTGTTATTTATAGGTAACGTGACAAAAGGTAATATCTTCCTACCCCTATCTACCTACCACTTATCTACCTACCCCTTCGGGGAAATGCATGGGTGATGTTACGTTATGACATGATTATAACCCTTTTTATGTCCCATTACTGAGCATTGGATTTCTGCAGCTGCGGGAGGCCTGCAGCACGTTACTACATAGCTACTCCAGTGAGGATTGACAAAGTCGCGTACATTGTGAAAACCATTGATAAGGTTCAATTGTATTCAAGAATCTTGATAAAAAATACGTTGGTTACAAAAGCAAAAACAAATTTACTTTGTTTTCTATAAAGACTGCCTCGTTTGTTGTGTTGGTTGCAAGCGCGACTGCCGACCGAGAGCTCTTAGATTCAAATCCCGGTTATGTTATTAACGCATTTATTTTTACTTAAATTTTCTGGTATACATTTCTAGGAGAGGCTCTTAGTCTGGGTTTTGGCCCGGTGTATAGCAACAGACTCAGTATGTATTCCATAATGGGATATAAACCTAACTGGTGAAACGTGGGAGTGTAGTACACTCCTCTGCCTTCCTCTTCGGGGATTACAGGCGTGATGTTACGTATGCAATTAGATGATATTTAATAATAAAACCTATGATTCCATTTTAATTAAAACAGTCAAGTCAAATAGTATATTTCTGAATCTTATTAATTTTATTACCGATTCGCTCCTGGGTCACGTACAAAAATTGTTAAATTATAACTACATATATTAATTAACATTACAGCATAATCCCTGTGTTGATTTTAATTAGGATTTTGAATAGGCAGTATTTTTGCATTAACACTTCTTCATTTTACACAATGGGCTGATTTAATTCTTATTGCTATTTTGTTCCTGTCAACCCCTAACGAATCATCTTCAATTTAAAAAAATATTTTTACAGATGTTCTAACGTAACGTAACGTAACTTCAAAGTCACTTCAGTGAACCGGGTACCAAAATATGTATTCCTCAAGCCTTTCCCGGAGGAATGTCTTTCCTAGATACTTGTCATATTCTTAACATTCACAAGTAGGTACTCGTGTCTAAGAAAGCCGTTCTCGTTTCATATTTGTGTAACATATGAAGGAATGTCATTCAAGGATATAAATATGTCTTTAAGACTATACGACGTTTCGATATTCATTTGATTTTATTCTTAGAGATAATAGGATTTATTTTGGTCAATTTAAAAAAATCCCTTTAAATTTAACTCTATGAAATATAAAAAGCTCTTCCAAACATTTCGAACGAACTAAAAAGTGGTGTTCCACCAGCTGTTGCTTTGCAATTCTATTTTACTAGCGGTCCAACTATTTTTTTAAAATACTAGTGTTCTCCCATTGGGACACATTTGGCCGTAATTGTTATTGAAAATTGAGGTAACACATATGAATTCGCATGTTTCGTCTGCGACAACCGACGATGATACTGAACTGTTTCGTCTTTGTCTATTTATGTATGTATGTATGTAGTCTAGTCTTTGTACATTATGTCGAAGATATAGTCCAAAGTGGTGTATGCGCATGTCGAGTATTGTGTAAATAATACTTAAAGCTATAATATGTTAATCACACTTCTTTGAATCACAAAAGACATCCGCAACAATTATTAACAACGCAACGACAACTATGCGAAACGAAGTGCCAGTTCCGTGATGTTATCCCGTTGAGCGCCGCTTACAAAATGTCCTTCCACGCGCTGCCCTCAATAACTCAGACAACGCCTCGACTCTGTCAAGTCGCTTGGAGTCAGTTCAGTCGCGACTTCCGTCTTGTGATAGAATATGTAAGAAGAGTGAAGTTCGGTACCATTTCCGTTTCATAATAGTGTACCGGATGCGATGTATGGATATAAATGTTGTTTCCCAAATTCCTTTAACGATGAATCTAAAGCTCGACATTGGCTACCAAGGAAACACAGAGAAAGAAAAACAAAAATTGCTTGACAAACAGAAAACAATTACTGAGATCATACCTATATAGGTAGTGCTGATTCTTCGTCACCACGACATTTAATATGTACTACAAAACATAATTCTAACAGATGTGGATATCTTACTCTGACCCATGTCCGATTTAGCTACATTTGTTCTTTCTGAGTGTAAATATACGTTTAAATTTCGATTCATTTTATTAGAATCATGTCATTTTATTACTTTTCATTATTGTCAAAGATCAAACGCACCATAATTAAAAATATCTTATTCCACAGTCAATACCATTTCTTCTAATTACTTACTACGCGAATTCAAATTATCCCGAACTTGTTTCGGAATCTAATTTAAAACTCTCCCCACAGCTTTCCGTTCTTAATTGGCGACATCTGCCCTCTGCATTTTATTGTTTGCCTAATATTTTATAACCATCAGTCAGAAAAGAATGTTTAGATTTGATTGTGCGTTGACATTATTAAAAACGTTTCTCGAATACATTTATTTTTCAATCAGATAATGTACTATATTTTCACTCACTATTTTTATGAATTTATTATATTTCTTTGGCTTTAAGATTTATATGTAACTGACCGTTAGAATGGAATTGGAAAATTTTAAAGCTGGTGATTTTTACATAAAATGTCACGTCGCTTTTACTTAAATGCCAAGTTATGGAAAATCTAATCTGAACATTAATCGAAGTAATAAGCAAGATGATTAGTTTAAAAGAGATATTCGCAGAGTAACACAGCATTTAAATGTTCTAGAACCTTTTACGATATAAACAACTCACTGATTTACTTATCTTTAAATCACATAATCTTTTGATCGTCTTAACGATGCGCCTTGCGGCTACTTCAAATTACAAAACACATTGTTAAGGAAAACACATAATTTGTACAGAAGTCGCCTGGACAATTTCGTAGTCATCTTACCCTGCATTAAATTATTTCTCAACAGGTCGCTTTGTATTTCTGAATTCTTTATGTTTCATCTTTATTTGTGTTAGAGTAAAATCTCAAGAGAAAGTAATTAATTTCGTTGCTAAAATTATAATTTTGAATTCTTTTGTCTCAGTCGTGCGGCTTTTGCTTTGACTTGTCTACTCGAATATTTATAGAATATCATCACTAATTAAACTTTAATCTTAAATTCAGTCTAATAAAAAAAATATATGATTATTAACATTTATTGATCTACACGAGATACAGTCCCGCGATTGAATGAGTAAAAGGAAAACACAAAATAACTCATAGGTTAATTTCCTGATTACCGACAACATATACATTCAAAACTCAAAACTTCAAAACTTGGAAAACAATATATACAGCATAATAAATGAATATTGACAGTGTTAGGTAGTGGGCAATTGGTGAAAATAATACAAAAAATCTTTACGAGAATGTACGGAAGCGTACACACACATTCACACTTACACACACACGCTAACACATACGCACGCTCGCACACACGCAAGAAAACATTACATTCCATAAAAATGTGAACCTTAAAACGTACCACAAAATGTCTTTCCTGCTTATTACTGAACATTGCTTTACAGCTGGTTAAACATTTTTCCGTAACTGGAGGAAGACTAGAAAACATTTCAGGAACCGCTAAAGCGAATGTATAGATTTAAATGAATCTGATTCTCGGAAGCTTTTAAACCAACGTAAGGTATTTTTAATTGGAACTTTAAAAAACAATCAACTGCTTAATGTGTCCTCCAAATCACGGAAATACTTTTTATCGGTCCCTCATTCGAGACAACGCCCAGTTTTTAACTTGACATGCCATCGCCCTTGGCGTACGAAACCTTCGTTAACTTAACGATTAAAGTTAACGCTTTGTTAACTTAACGAGTACGTATTATTTCATTAGACATTTCAGATCTTTGAGCTTATAATATCAGATGTTTTAGGGTTTAGCATCTGTATAAGTTAGCCTTACAAGATCCCCACCTATGTCAGTTCAAAGTTGTTAAATTATGTCTATACACGTATGTATATAAATTACAACAGATATACAATTGTATGAGTTGTATACTATTATTATTACTGCATAGTCACGCCCGATCCCTTACGGCATAGGCAGAGGGCACTGAGTGCTATGTCTACCCTAACCAACCTGACATTAATCTTTTACATTTATCACACTCTTGATACTATTTGGTTATGATAGGTGACACTGGTTGTATATTATGCTGAATATAGTATTGACCGACGAAAAACATATACTTTAAGTATTAGAAACAAAAAAATGCAACATAATGTAACACTACAAGATGCTTTTTCATCAAAACTAAATAAATGTTAGATAGAGATTAAACTTTCTTTTCCAGTTTGAATAATATTCAATCGAATTATTTGGGTTGGGGTCGAGGAAGAATATGTACCCCGACGACTTGCCGAGATACCAGGGTGTCGTAAGAGGCGACTAAACCCAGTGCTGACTAATCGCGTTATGGCGCGGCCTGTTTAGTCACGGCTAAATGTCCTAACCGCCTATGGGCAGAAGAGCCGTGCTCAGGTATCGACCCAACTCGCATGCTGAGCATGAGAATTATGCGCAAAAGCTCATCAAGGGAGGCCTATGTCCAGTATTGGACAGAAACTCGTTTATGATGATGAATTATTTTATATAAAGGGTTATTTCAAAACAAATGTAAGCAGAAATATCATATTACTCTTACCTTGACCAGTTACCGAGTAATTGGGTTCCTTGGTAGCAAACAAAACAGCAAATAACCAACAAAACACATGAACTTTGTATAAGTTTAAATAATACAATAAAATGTGTTACTAAACAAATATTCGAAATTAATTGTACGTTGGATATCTCCTGTCTTAATTTTACAACGAATATATATGGGTCCCAATATGTATCACATACATGCGGCAGGCAGCTAAGCGACACTCATTTATGAGTGCATACACAAATAGACTCAGATTTATTTAACTAAAACCAGGGGTCGCTCAGCGGTTGAAATTCGACCGACGTTCATTTTAATTTTCTTCTGTCAGAGTTTTTGTTAAATGATATGCGTTGTATCTTTAGTATAAAAATAACAAATGTATTCTAATTATTTCAACAATACTAATACAAATTGTAATATACTCGTACAAGGAAGGTGTATCCGTTCCGTCCGACTCCGTCCCATCTCGTCCAGAATCTGACGTAAACTGTATTATGTGTACTCAACTTAGTGTTATGACACGACAATGTGTTGCCATATTCAAAGCAATGTAAGCGTCAACGCAACGCACGCCAGCGTATTCAGTGAAGAATTTATGTTTCTATTTGCTAAGTTATTTTCCTTTTCTCTCCATAAAACGAGGCAAAGCAGGCAAGTGTTTTATTGCTCGGATCACGCACGTCATGCATAACCGGCTTTGTGTGTACTAAAATTCTATTTATGAGTTGAAGTGGTACAATATTTTATATTATTACAATCATTATTTAGCATTACAATCATTAGCTTTACCATATATCTGTGAATCTCATAGTATTTAAGTATGTTAATGAGGATAGCTCATTATCAAATGTCGGTACTAGGTTATTTTTACAATGGGTGATTTTAGCTTGCTTACGACACATTACCTTCTTAATGCTGAACACATATTCTTAATGCTGAGCGCAGATCTTTTTATAACTGGATAGAGGAAGAGGTATAGCTAACAGTCTCGACTATTTGCTACGAACTTAATTATCAAGACAACTTAATTATAATTATCGCAGTGTAGTTGCACGTTTAGATCTAAGATGTGTAGATTAGTAAACGAAGAGCACACCACGTAACAAATCCAACCAAACTCCCCAACATACGAGTCACTAAGAGAGTCATATTAAAGAAACTCTTTGATTGTTGAGAATAACCATCATGCAAGCGGGATTATTAGTAACACTTGATTATTGTCATAAGCGAACAATTAAATTCATCGGTACTCAGAATGTTGAAAAAATACTCTATAGTTAGATACACTTGTATGACGGAGTCGGCTAGTAGATGAAGTGATCTGCTGTCGATTTTAAGTCCACAAAATGGAATAATTATTGATCCAGCATGGAATACTTGCATCATTCATTTCAGCTTTGTGTTGCTTAAATCAAGGATATAAGAAACATACAATATGCAGATTCAGGTCATATTCCATTGCAGGATATTAGCATACAAATGATGGTAACTTTAATAACGATAAAAAATATCTTATGAGTGTCGTCTGAGCAATTGCGTCTTTCAAACGACCTTCTATAGCCCACACAATAATATTCTTCAAGTCAAAAGCTTATATTTTTATTCCAAGAGTAATTTTCTTTCTTTTCGCTACAAAATAATGCAAAGCAGCTAAGCAATTTATTGCTGGGATCACGCATATCAAAGTTCCTTTGAAGCTTGTGTTTGGACTTGGCGTTTTAACGTAGAGTTCAGAACATTATAGTTGTAAGAGGGCAAACATTCGTTCGCTTTGTATATAAAAAAGCTTTGAAACGTATTGAAAGTGGTTCTCAAAATTGATTTTCGACTGGTGATGTTCATCAGTGATAAAGCTAAGTTGAGCGAACGAGGTGAACACAATTAAAACGCAAGGTAGTCCGAGGTGATGGATACTAGTATTCTAAACAGTACAAGTTTTTATATGAAATTTTCTAGGAATTACTGTTTGCTCTCAATAGAACGATATCAATCAAGCTGCTATGTTGCTTGGAAGGCCGTGAAAGATTGTTAAGTGATTCGATACTATTTTTGTTTTTAGATCGCATCCGTATATCCATTACGTTATGCACGGGTTGACGGGTTGACAGGGGTCGACGTATTGATAATCGACAGCTTACGGTACGGTAACATGTTCACGATTTAAATTTGCTACCTACCCTCCACTATTTATTGTTTAGCTTCACCAATCTTCCAAAAATCTAGATTTTATAACTGCAAACATTAATGGCGATAGCAATTTGAGTTTTAATACACTAACCAAAACAACAATTGTTACAAACATCTCGATGATAAAGTATCAAGACTGTCTATTATACGCCTTGAGAAAAGTGGGAACAGACGAGAGGATATTATTGCAGAGGAAAGTTTCAAAGTGAGGAAAACTACGGGAGTGCTTCGCAGGAGCCCAGTTCAGCGTAAGTGAGGAAATACAATTTGTAGTGGATAAACAAGAGCTTTGGGAGAACTTGAGTGCAATACTTAACAAAGGAAAAGAATCGGATATTGCAGGGCACGTGATGTTGCACACTGCTGCACGACCGCGGGAAGTGTCGCGTCGGGAATTATGAGAACGCGTCCGTGGTAATACATTATGATTACGAGCAATAACCCCACAAACTCCTGTCTCCCCCCTCCTCCCCCAAACCTCCCATCCCTTCCCCACTAACTTTTTATTTTACAAAGTAGCTCACTACATTGGTGTAGCTAACGTCAAAATAATACATTTATTGTTTTGTACAAAAGTTACAAATTAACACAACGTACCGTGCAAGATTTCAGTTCCGTGTAAGTGAGAAAAGGCAATTTGTAGCGGACAAACAAGAGCTTTAGGAAAACTCAACTACAATGCTTAACGAATGTGTCTACAAATAAAAGAGCCACTATAATCCTTCAGTTTATGGCATTATACATAGTATGAAATGCATTCAGTGCACTGTGCAGAGTTCCGCGCTTCAAAACATTTTATGTTTCATCATGTAATTTAACTAACTTAATAGTAACTAAGTACTGCTCACTAGTTTCTGATCCGAAAATAAAGTAGTTCATGGTAATTATATAGCTACTAAACATACATGTATAGATTTCTGAATAAACACTTATCTTAAATTTGCTTGCACCCACACAAAGACAATATATTTATACTATCGAACAAATTTGTCCTGCGCCGGATTCAAACCCACATCGCCGGATTGAGCGGTCAGGGTCACTAACCACCGAACCAATTTAATTATATGTTGTATATAAAAACTTGTTCATTGAAGGTTGATTATTTAAGCAAATTAAGAAACCCGCAAGCAATTTTAAACAAAAAATATCTTGGCACTGTTCCAAAATAAAATAATGAATAAAATTACCGTCTGCTTAATTTAACTTGAGTAATTTATTTCAGTAATCGGAACAACTGAGGTTGCTTGAAATTGAGCGTTAAATTAGTTAGTTCGTATTTCTCTCGAAATGTAGTCTTATTTATAAATGGATGTCCATATATTTTAACTCTCCAACCGCTTAGCGCCCCCATTTTAATCAAAATAACACTAACACTATATTGCTCTTAGCAGTAAATGCGCTTAAAAACGCTTACAGATCACTTTTAAAGGAACGCAGAATTTAAGTAAGAAATTTTAAGGATTTCCCAAACGTATGACCCACACCGCTTATAATCACTATTCGTGAGCTATTATGATCTAAGCGGTAGTCAAGGTGTTTCTAAACTCAATCGCTGTTATAGAACAAATTAAAATTATCTATATGAAGTATGTAGTTCAGAATTCTCCGAAACCGGCGTGTGTATGAAGAGAGTGATGAATACAAAAGAAGCGCGGCAGGTCTGTAAAGATAGATATATTTGGCACTCGGCGCTCTCTGCCTACCCCGTGAGGGAGCTGGTGTGAAGATATGTATGTATGCATGTATGTATATATGTTTGTTTGTTTGTATATATGTATGTATGTATGTATGATGTACGTATGTATGATCTACGTATGTATGTAAGCATGTAGACTACACTCTTATTAGCTACTGTGTTTCCGAAACATCTTGTTATATGACCCTCTGAACTGTTATATGTACGCTTCCAGACTTAAAACGCTCAACTCAAAACTACGAGTATAACCCCTCTCAAACACCGAACACAAATTAGTTTTACAGCATTGTTTGAAGTAAAGCTGTTTATGTATCGACATAGAATTATTGCAGCACTAAGTGGACAACACATAGATAAATACCTAAAAACGAACAACAGAATAAGCTTGCAAGCCGCCCGTTTA
>DWEG01000228.1:0-12322 GCA_018245845.1 Apyrrothrix hygieia | reverse complement strand
GTCGTTTCTGTAATAGCTGGCGATAGCGAGCGCTTGGAACGTCTTTCCGAGGCCCATGTCGTCAGCGATCATACAACGGCCCCGATGAGCTATGCCGAATCTGCGGAATTGGTAAAAACAAAAATACTGTGAAGCAAACTTTACTATAGCAACTTAGGTTTACAGGGTGTTCAATATTTATAGGGTGTTGTTGGCCAGACACATACAGAAGAAACCCATCTCTAGCAATACTGCTGCAACCAACCTCAAGCAGGACTGATACTAGCAATTATAAATGCATCCATACTGATGAAGGCAAATCAGTGTAATGTTACAGATTATTCCTGTTCCTTCAGTCCTATTAACAATTTACCAATAGTCTGCGAAACTGGTGTGGATGCATGGAGACTGATTAATTTAGAAGCTTGGCTGGTCTTTAAGAATAGATATATTTGGCACTCAGTGCTTTCTGCCTAACCCATGAGTAACTTGGCGTGAAAATATGTATGTACCACTAACAAATGGTCCTATTAAAAACCTGCATGAACTAACTGACACTAATTGTCCTATAACCACAGTCCTGTTTATGTTTTGTAGGTAATATCCATGGGTAGTGACAGCCTGTTGTGACTGCTACTTACTTCTTTGCTACTCTCTTCTTAAATAAAAAGTTCAAAACACAGTTTTACTACAACTAATCACACCCAGAAAAATAAATTTCTTCAATTTCCAAGAAGTTCAAATTTTATGCAAAATACGAAATAACATTTATGCAACACCACACTATATGCGATCAGCTGATATAGTGTGTGTAGGACATTCATACATCCTTTTAAATCAGTCATATACCAGTAATTCCATTTTACTTACAAATAAAATAAGAATTGTTGACTGCCTCTTTGGTTAAGTTACTGCAAATGTGACTGTCGATCGAGAGGTCCTGGGTTCAAAACCAGGGTCAGGTACAATTGGATTTTTCTAATTAGAATTTCTAGTAACTGCTTGGAGTCTGGATTTGTTCCCAGTGTATGATAATAGGCTCACCACTTATTGTGGGATGTAAACATGACTAGTGACATGTTTGAATGTACTACACTCTTCTGCCTACCTCACAGGGGATCACAGAAGTGATGTTACATTTTTGGTACTTACATAATATGGATCATTTGAAACCACTCACCTAACACCTTCCTCTTGAAATGACATCAGTTTTTCCCTCAGTGTTTGTTCAATAGGTGATAGATCCAGAAGATTTGGATCAACTCTCTCTTGTCTCAGTACCTGAAATGTAGTTTAGCTTTAGGATGTCAAATTAATCAATTTATAATATGAAAAATCAGCCCATCCATTCCTTTTTTTCTCTGCTACTATTATAAAATTGACTAAACACACAATCAACACACAATTCATTTAGATTTTTCTCAGGAAGAGGATAGCAACCAGTCTCAATGGACCATATTGATGTTAGCTACTTTTGTCAGGGATCAAATCATGATGACTCTGTTCTGGAATTACTTCTAATGTCAGAAACAGCTTCTCCGACTGTCCCCAAAATTGGATGCCATATTCTTGGAATCCTTTACACTTTATTTATTTGTTAACAGATTTACAACAGTTTTGATTTTAAATCATATAATCAAGATGTGTTTACAAACCCAATAACGGCATACTGACCACAAACACAAACATTGTGACCACATTTAATTATGGACAGATAACACTCAAACTGCTCCATTCAAAATAAGAAACTAAAACAATTACTACGCTGCAATGTTATGTTGTTTATGATAAAATTTATAATACGTTTAGATCTTTACCTTGAAAATATAAGGTGGCAAGGGCCCCACCACCACGTGAGGTGTAAGCAGAGCTACTTTGGCCATCAAATCTTCATAGTGATCCAGTAAGAAATTCCACAAATTTGATTTACTATCTACAAGCAAAAATTGCATCATAAACATGAACAAGCAGTTACTGACGTTAGATCAACTGCTTTTGCTTCACAAGGTTTGCAAATGTAATAATAATAATATCTTGGGACATCTCCACATGCGGCCATCTGATCCCGTATTAAGCATCAAGAGAGCTTGTGTTACGGTAATCAGAAGGCTGATAAACTACATATATACATAGAAATATATACTTATATAGATATTTTTGTTTACACCCAAACGCAGAACAAATATTTGTGCTCATGTGCTGTGTGAATACTGTTCACCAGAGATAAGCACGGTTATAGACATATTGTTAAATATAAACATGACATGTTTTCAACCATGTGTACAGCAAATACTACACTAAGTCATTTGATTTGATTTTGGTCATGTTACCATCATATTGTATTTCTTGCTGATGAGTTTGTTGCATGATCATTGCACAATCAAGAGTCATAAATAACTATTAAATAACATGCAACTCTTTTACAACAGCAGAATAAATAATAATAGCCCAGGCCCACCAGATTCTTATATGCAACCAATAGTTGAAGTACATGTCACTACCAGAATGGATAAACAATAATGAGCATGAATTAAATTGTTAATGCTAATACTAACCATAGATTTTGGATGGAATAGTTTTGAATATCTCAATCAGAGGTGTGCAGAATTCTGATGGGTTTACTTCAAATCTATCTTCTGTTACCAAATATGTTGTTGCGCTTACAACTTTCGTCACTGGCACAACACTAGCTTCCTGTAAATGGCCCTGTGAAGTTTTTTCATAAGGATGGAAAGTACTTGTTTTGTTAATGTTCACCTTTATAGGTCCAGTGCTGGGGGACAGCTGGAGATAATTCGCTGTCACATGCATTGCTGTGAATTTTGGAGAACTGTTTTGACTCGGCATCTTAGCCTGTTTCCGCTGAAGCGCTGCTATACGTTTCCTCTCTATTTCTTCTTTCGTACATGTCATCGTGTAGAAATAGTAGTACTGACAAGAGAAATATTTGTTTTTATAGTACTATTGTGCTACCTGCTGTTTACTACAATAGTGTTTACTTTTAACAGTTCAAAACTTTTATAACAACTTTGCACGCAATGAATTTTAAATAACATATTCAACTTGTATTATTTAATTTGCAGAGAACATGAGAACACCGATAACTGACCAGCATTCAACATCTTAACTAAAGAGGATTTGAACATTATGAACTAAAACGATAACTAAAGGATATGTCATAAACTGTTATTTCATATGGTCTCTCTGACAACAGTCAAATGTTTACTGAAAATCTAAAATGTCCGCTGGATTTCGTTCAAAACCTGAAGCTGTATACAGCATTATTTCAGTTTAGTACACCTGTGAATGTTAACTAGCACATAATTGAAAGCTATTCTCAACCATTATCATTCGTTTGTAATACTTGATCTGTAAATGATATAATTCTTGAAAGAGATATTTCGAAAGTTTTCGCTGAATCTTTTTGTAACATCTGTGTGAATCGCATTGCAAATCGTGTATATTATTGCAAATTCAATAAGTTTGAATAATTAAAAATTACATTAAAACAATCCCGGTGTTTTTCTAGATTTCAGACAAGATGTATACATACCATTTTGATTTTTTGACGGTTTGTGTTATGTCAATAGGGTGGTTGGTTGGACTTTGACATTTACATAGTTTAAAAATTTGAGATTTATACACCTTGTAGTCCTTCGTTCGCCTTTCTCTTTTATATCATTCATATAAATAAAAAACAATGTCGGAGAAAAGCAGCCCCATCAAATACTTCCTGAGTGGAGGTTTTGGAGGTATTTGCACTGTTTTAGCGGGACATCCAATGGACACAATAAAAGTAAGATTGCAGACTATGCCGTTGCCGCAGGCTGGAGAAACTGCATTATACGCTGGCACCTGGGACTGCTTCAAGAAGACTATTAACCGGGAAGGTTTCCGCGGCTTGTATAAGGGTATGTCGGCACCGTTAACAGGCGTAGCTCCTATTTTTGCCATTAGTTTCTTTGGGTTCGGTCTAGGAAAAAAGTTAATAAAGTCGGATGAGGATCAAGTACTCACGAAAACCGAATTATTCGCCGCTGGTGCTTTTTCCGGTATTTTCACAACGACCATCATGGCGCCAGGTGAGAGGATAAAGTGTTTACTCCAAATTCAGCAAGGTGGTCATGCACCACAGAAATACAGTGGCATGGTCGACTGCGCCAGGCAGTTATATGCAGAGGGTGGCATTAGGAGCATATACAAGGGCAGTGTGGCCACTATACTCAGAGATGTGCCAGCCAGTGGCATGTACTTCATGACCTATGAGTGGGCAAAGGAGATCCTAGTGCCAGAGGATGCCTCTGCAAGGTTAAAGGTTGCAGCCACTGCTTTTGCAGGTGGCTGTGCTGGAATAGCTAACTGGCTGGTGGGCATGCCTGCTGATGTATTAAAGAGCAGGCTCCAGACTGCACCTGAAGGCACCTATCCCAATGGTATGAAAGATGTGTTCAAACAGTTAATGGAGAGAGAGGGCCCTACAGCTTTATATAAAGGTGTGACACCAGTCATGATCAGGGCCTTCCCGGCCAATGCTGCTTGCTTCATGGGTTTCGAACTAGCTGTAGCGTTCCTGGACTGGGTGGCCCCCAATATTTGATCAACAGTTGCTTTCCCTAGATGAAAGTACTGTATCATTCACTAGTTAGATAAGTTTAAATGACTTATAAATATGTAATATAATAATTAAAATAAATTTATACAATTCTACCTATATAGCTGTGAATCATTGTTGATTATCAAAATGGTTGTTGCCGATTTACATGACAATTTGCATGTGTAAAGCTTTAATTACACAGATATATTTTTAAGAAATATATTATATGTTAATAAAGAGCTATATTTTATCATTGTTGAATTATTTTAATTTACATATTAATAACATCCTTATTTTGGACAATTGGTTATTTTATTTTAATTTAGAATATTTTCATCTTTAGCTATCACATACATGGTTATATATTCACATTATAGTACATCTTTATAAATAGTTCTATTTCCATTTTTTTCTATTCAAATTAAACTCACAGATTATATGCTGTAGTAACCTATAAATAAGGCAAAATTTAGTTCGCAAGTGATTATAGAAATTACTTACTTATGCCGGCTCAGCGACCAGAAGTGGATTTTAGCCTCCGACACTAAAAGCTGCCATTTTATCCGATCTTGAGCTAGTCTTTGCCAATCAGCGATTTGGAGAACTTTTAGATCTTCCTGGACTTCATCGCTCCAGTGAAACCTTGGTAGTTCCAACCGGACATTTCCAATCGGATGTCCACGGTATGCTTTCTTTACTGTACAATCCTCCTCCATTCTCTACATGGCCGAGCCAGCGGAGTCGGGCAGCTCTTATTTCCCCTATTATGTTAGGCTCTGCTATTAAGACCTCCAGCTCTTTATTTTTACGAAGTCTCCAACTGCCGTCTTCATTTCTGATGCGCCCTAGGATTTTGCGAAAGACCTTCCTTTCGGCGACTAAGAGTTTCGTCTCTTTTTTAACTGTTAGTGTCCAAGATTCACAGCCGTGCATCAGAATTGGTCTGATCACAGTCTTATAGACCCGGACCTTGGTTTTTCTGCTAATAATTTTGGGCACTAGGATTGTATGAAGTGCTGCCGAGCATCTATGCGCGTTCTGTATTCGATGGAAAGTTAAAGTGTTGTTGAAAATCGCAAATAAGAGTGGAGACAACACGCCACCTTGCGGGACTCCGGCATCGATGGAGGTCCATGTTGAACACGTATCCCCAACTTTAATACGCTGCCGACAATCGTACAAGTAATTGTGAAAACAAACATTTACAGTTGGAGATATGTTAACCGTGCGTAAAATGCCAAGCAGAATATCGAAGTCCACTGTGCTAAACGCGTTGCTAAAGTCTAACAACGCTAGCACAGTAAGACTTCGATTTTCCATGGCTATACGTATGTTATCCGCTATTTTTATTAAGGCAATAACCGTGCTATGACCTGCTCGAAACCGAGATTGCATTGGATTATAAAGATTATTAGAAGACAGAAAGGAGTTTAATTGGCGATAAACAAGACGCTGAAGGATTTTGGAAAGGAAAGGTAAAATGGAAATGGGACGGTAATCCGAGGGGGAAATAGGATTGTTCCTTTTGGTAAGGGAATAATTTGAGCGTCTTTCCATGCTGTGGGAAAGGTACAGGTAGTGATGGAAAAAAATAAAATTTTAGTAATAACTGGTGTTACAATGTCGAGCACAGGAATAATCATTTTCCGGCTAATGCTATCACTACCAATAGCATCCGACATGATTGACTTTATGCACTTGGCAACATCACAATCCGTAAAGTGATTAAATGTAAAAGATGAACAATTGGGAGTGGGTAACTTTGAAAGGAAATTTAATGTTTTTGGTTTGGTAGATGGATTGATGCCTGAAGATGATGAGAAATGCAAATTTAAATTGTCCAGGTTAAGGTCCGGAAGAGTAACGTGACGATTGTTTTTCCCAACTCCCAAAGATTTAAGAAATTCCCATACGCGAGATGGTTCTGCGTTTTGTACGTTTTCATGGATATGGCATCGTTGTGCGTCCGTGCATGCCATGCTGCAGCGATTTCGCACCAATCTGTAACTCTCTCTGTTGTAGTCACTCGGGTCTGTCCGATAAGTTGCTCTAGCTCGGTTTTTTTGTATTATTAATTTTATGATATCATCATTTACAACTTCACTGTTTACAACTTTCTCAGCATGTTAATATGGTTTTGTATAAAATAAATAAATAAAATTAAATAAAATTTAGCCATGGAGCAGGTAAATGTTTGACCCTCACAGGACGTATCGGAGCATGCACATCGAACAACTGATGAGGAGAGAATGAAAAATATCAACCTGCTCGTCTACAGTGTTTGCTTCACATATCACACCCCAATTTATGCTTGCAGCATCATTCCTAAGTCTATTCCGAAGTCTATGATGACTAAAAGTCCAGACTTAGGTAAATCCCGCAGAAAATCTCTGAAGTTTAATGACCCAACAGTGGGTCAGCACCCAAGCAGTGGTCACACAAGATTAACGGTTCTCAATGTTTATGTTTACTACTAGATAGGTAACAATAATTTTATTTTACTTTAATTTAAATTGTACTGTACTAAATATAAACAACTAGATTTAACCCATGGATTAAATATAAATTTTTTACTTAATAGTAAAAAAATATATTTATTTAGTTTCTATTGCAATAATATACTAAAATGTGCATTGTAAAATAAAATAGTATCTAATTTAATTAAATTTATGGTTCATAATTTTTGTCATAGTGGCTTCCACATAAACGGTAGATAGGTATATGCTGTCGAGGACTTTTATTTAGAAATATTCAAGACAAACAATCCTACGGTACATCATCTTTGTGTAACTCCAATGGTTTAGGCAGCGTACGCCAAGATAGTTCTCAGAGGCCAGATTTTTTTCCGACTTAATTGACATGTATCGTTATATTACGATATTACGAAAATTACATAAAATCATTACAAATTGTAGCCTCTATGTTCTTCAGATGTATAGCCTATATTACTGTTAAGTTTCATTCAAATCCGTCCAGTAGTTTTTTCGTGGAAGAGTAACAAACATACATCCATACTCACAAACTTTCGCATTTATAATATTAGTAAGAAAGAAGTAAGATAATATAAGGTAAGATTGTAAGGGTAGGAGAATAAGAAGTAATGAAACAGTTCTCTTCTGGTAAGAATCATGACCATAAATTGTACTCGTGTATATGTGTATTCTTGTACTTGTGTTTATATTTATTTATATAATCTAGTTTATTTTGTTTTTATTACTTTTATCTACGATTTATGACGATAGATGGTTCTGGTTCTGATTGACATTACTTCGCTGCACTTCCGGTGCATCGCAGTAGGAGGACGCACAATCAGAACCAGACATTGAGGCTCCGGCGCTCGGACAAGGCGCATCTAAGTTTGTGAGAAGGAATAATTGCAGAGGCAAATGTATTTAATGTTAAATTGAGTGTAATCATAAAAATACTGAAGAAAGAATTTAAATAAATACTGTAAAACTGAAAGTGTTTTCTGATGTTTTGACTACTACCCAAAACAAGTTAATGAATTATTCGAGTAGTAGATATGTGCACCGTGCCGTGCGAATCATAATGCAACATAGTCTGTGTTTACATTTTACTAAATTCCTATTAAGTAATCGACTAAATTTGTTTCTATTACGTTCTTATTCTTCAGGGTATTTCTCTTGCAGTTTTTATTTCGTGTCTGTTCGTAAGAACGCTACAAAGAGTGAGAGCGATTGAAGGGGTAGAGCTGTTAGCTTACAAGTTATTGATTCTTTTTTATCATCATTGTTATTGTCATATCCATCATGCCAGGTCCCTTATTCGGTAGGCAGATGGCACCGATTTTGCTTTTGGTCAATTAGGCCTTTAGGTGCAATCGTTTATAGTTCCCTGTAGTTTCTTTCAAATGCATCGTATTAGATCGTAGTACATTATCGCTGATATAAATCTGCCCTCTTATTTCCAAATGTTTCATCTGTCTCACTTATCTCTTTTATCACAATTAGTTTGTTTTAAATAACATTTTCATATTCGTAATTATTTTGCGGCATTGCACTGAGATAGGTTTATACATTTTTATTTGTGACCTTTAGACTGGATTTTACATGTATATCATTTAAACACAGTTATTTACGTAAAGTATCTACAAGTTGAAGCTTGTGAAGTTTAAGTTATGTTTTCTAATAAAATAATCAATGAACTAGCAGCTGCCCGCTATTTATTTTTGAATCTATACTAATATTGTTGCGCAATCGAACAGAATAGATCACGGTACAAGTCGTTGCTAGAAAATTCGAGTCGTGTATATGTACATGAAGCAACGAATCTCAGGACTACAATGAACAACAACTCTACCTTTATTTCTACCCAATCCCGGCTCGTAACAATATGTATTATGAAGAGTAAAGGTTTGTGAGTGAGTTTGTATGTAGGAGGTAATCTTCGGAACTACTCATTCGATTTTAAAAATTCTTTCGCCAGTAGAGTGCTACGTTATCACTGAGTGACGTAGGCTATACTTTATTTTAAAAACAATAGGAATCCCTTATAAAACTTCACTAACGTAACCCAAAGTGTAAATAAAAGACATACAAAATTCCTTATTTCGCGTGCGCTGCTAAAACAATTGATGATACATAGAACAAAATAATGTACAACGACTTTATAGAACACATAATTATCTATAAAAAGTGTGGTGACACCATATATTTAACTATTATAAATATGTTACAATAACATTTTATAATAAAAACAAGAAAAGGCGATTTATTTGTGCTTTGATATTAATTGTCATCAAAATAAATTACCTTATATTTAAGATCGGTTCATTACCTGTATATTATTTTTTTATTTATTCAATGCGGACATTCCATTCTACAGAAATTATGAGTTTAAAATGTTTTATAAAATTAAAATCGTTACACGATGTTTAACTGTTCATATCTACAATTTATTAATCTTGCAATTCTAATTCAAGCAGTTTTTTTATCTTAATTGTGCCCGTGCGAATCCGTGGTGGGACGCTAGTATTTCTGTTTCGGACGACATGAGGTTATGGACTGTTTCGGATGATATGGGACAAGAAACCGAGGGGTACCGCGGTGCCCGCGCTTTTGAAGGAGTGAACAATGTAGATATTCCCCTAATAATTACATTATTACCAACAGTTACTTTTACGTCCCGCCCTGGAAAAAGAGGTGAGTACATTGTCTGGTACAAATCTGGATTCTGACTAAGAATTCTAAATTAGAAAAAACCCGATAGTACTCGGGAATCGAACCCAGTGTCTCTCGATTAGCAGTCGCGTTTGCAACCACGACAAAAAAGGCAGTTGAGTACATCAGTATATTGTTACAGCATAATCAAACAAAAGGTTGGAAGCATGACCACTAGAACACTATAAGTAAACAATAGCAGGGACAGCATTTTTGCAGTTAGAATATTAACACTTCCAACTTTTTCATTTTTACTTATAGTAATTTAAAGTGCAATTTATTTAGTCTTCGAAACCGGCGTGCAAGTATGAAGAGAATGATGAATGTGGAAGAAGCACGGCAAGTCTGTAAGGATAGGGATATTTGGCACTACGTGCTCTCTGCCTACCCCGTAAGGGATCTGGCGTGAGGATATGTATGTATGTAATTTAAAGTTTAACAATACGAAGTAATTTAATTTTTTAAACTATGTGGAGCTTGACAGTGCTATGTATTTTAATGGTAATAAATATATTTAAAATATAAAGGAGATATGAATTACAACTATAATTCATTGTTTTGTTTAACGCTACTACAACTAAAGTGTCATACGACTATGTCATTACTGTCACTGTATTGTCAAAATGGCGTGGGTACTCGGCAGATTTTTTATGAATTGTATTAATGCGTAATACACAATCAATGTGATATTTTAATATTGTGAAAAATCTAAATCATATGTATTAACATATTGTACAGTACATTGTAGTGTAAAATGTCACGCGATCCGAGAACTAATTACTATAATCGCGACCGTGACTGGGATAGGGGCGATAGAGGAGAATATCGCTATGAGAAAAACCGTTCCATCGCCATGAAGAGAAGCAGAACTCCTCCTAGAGATATGGAGAAGCGCAGAAGTCGTTCCCCGCGAATGAAGAATGAAAAAGATTTGGATGAAAATATTCTGAGAGAGATTTCGAAGCTACCGGAGCCAAGCGAACTTTGGGATAACCAATTTCAAGAGCCCGGCTTCTCCGCGCCGCCGCCTGACTTCCCACCTGATGTATGATTTATTTGTTATCTATTCTTAAACTGTGTGTTGGCTTGTTAATGCTCTACACAACTACTCTTATCAGTACATACAAGTAATTTGTTTATTTATGTCCTCCTATAAGTTTTTGGTAATGGTGGGAAACTTGAGAATAAAATAATAAATTAAACAGCAAGATTTAAATGATCGGGTATTTGATTTAAAAGATTTATATGTCTTGACACACTTAAAAAAATTTAAAGGAATGATTAAACTTTTTTCTAACATTTCTCATTGTGTGTTGGTATTACCAACAAGCAGTAGTATCATCATGGTAAGCAGAGGTTTTTTTGTAAGAGGATCTTTATCTTCCCAAGTCCCACTGCTATGGCATAGTATCTGAAGTGATTGTCGTAGTAACTAATATCGCTATAAATAAAAATTAGAATAAACCTAATTTACTTATTGTTTTGCATTTTTATCATCGGATAGTTTTAGAATAGAAATAATACCATGTATAATAAAAGGGAAATGCCTTTGTGAAAAAGGAACATGAGGCTATACAGTACAATAATAATGTTAATAATGTTCTCACCAATATAGTTATGTAGATAAATATATTGTGTAAAGTTGTATAAATATATACAAACTCTTAGAACTAATTGCTTTTGTTCTATTAATATTACTGCTTCCTTGGTTGTGTTGGTTCCCGCCTGTAATCCCTGAAGAGGTAGGCAGACGAGTGTAGTACATTCCCATGTTTCACCAGTTACGTTTATGTCCCAATATGGAATAGGTGGTGAATGTATTGCCATACACCGGGCACTAATCCAGACTGTGAACCACTACTAGAAATTCTAATTTTAGAAAAATCTAATAGTACTCGACCAGGGATTTCCACCTAGGACCTCTCGATCTGTAGTCGCGCATGCAACCAACACTACTAATGAGGCAGTCAATTGCCTTGATTTACTTGATACTATTTACTGTGGTACTGGATAGTAAAATAACTATACCATATAATAAAACAATTAGGTTGATTCAAAGGCATTAATGAACATTTAAGAATTGAACAATTGACTGCCTTGTTGGTCATGTGGTTGCAGGTGCAACTGCTGTTCGATAGGTTTAAATTTGACACCTTTCATAAAAAAGTTTTTTGGTTATGTTCATGCTCTAGGGTATTTTCTCATTGTAGGTGTCCAATTATGGTCCTAACTATCAATCCACCTACTCTTCCGGCATTTACGACGACTTTCCATCCGTTGGGGGAATACCTCAAACTGCTCATCCACCAGATATGGCAACATGGAATCAGATGTCACTGCCACCACCTCCAGTGTCGACCAGTATGTTTGTCACCAATGTTGAGGATCCTGCCAAGAAAGAAGGTGAGGAGAAAATATTCACATAGATTTCTGTTTATTCTTGGATCATGATATGGGCTATTTGCTCAAAGTGCAAATTTAATATAACCTATTTTCATCAACTTTCATCAACTTCAGGTAAAAATTTAAAGCTATTTCTACTCCTGTTTTCATGCAACAATAGAAAAAT
>DWEG01000227.1:0-12347 GCA_018245845.1 Apyrrothrix hygieia | reverse complement strand
AAAAGCGTATACTTTGGCCAACAAACGAGTTAGACACTTTATGGAGCCTAATAGAGGGCACTGCAAGTTTATTTTATATTTATTATTTTATATTTATTATTTCTCTTAGATTAATATGTAAAAAATTGTTTCAGTATTTTCTGGAAACTGTAGTTCTTCTAAAGAAATTATATCGTTCGTATCTTTCCACTGTTGGAACACGGGTCTCCTCTCAGAATGAGATGGTTAAGCCCATAGTCTACGACGCTGGCCAAGTACGGATTGGCAGACTTCACACGCCTTTAGAGAATTATTTATTTTATGAAAGCTTTTTTTTGTGCAGGTTTCCTAGCGATATTTTTTCACCTTTATGATAAGTGACTTTTACCTTAAAAAGTAAAGCTTTTTGTAAAGAAGTGCGCGCCAGAATTTGAACCCGGGACTCCGAAGCGAGAGGCCGAATTTCAAAAACCACTACTGCTTCGATATATATCCGCCTGCTCAGTATTTTGTTCAGTGTATACTTTGCAAGCGATATTAAAAGAACGTTTTGTACTCTACTGTTATTTTTGGCGTATTTTTTTATGTGCCGTTTGATAAAACCGTGATATTTATACAGCGTTTTCCTGATGATCCCTTTCTACCTTTTTACGTAACCTTAATTCGTATTTACCTTTCCTTATGACTAATTGCGTAAAGCGAACGTGTTTACTTGCCACGCGTCGCTCATCCATCACTCCAGCAGGAACGCTTATCCCTATTCTTACACGGAGGTAAGAGATTTTCCTTGTACACAAAAATGGGAGATCTAGACAAATTACCCGATTTATTCTTTTTATTTTTTTGTTTTTGTAAAATATGATTTTACTCTCTTTCCTGTATAACACTTCCTGTGCATGAAAATGGAAACGTGTGAAAACTTTCAGTAAATTAGCATTGTACATATCTGCTGTAATGTACATTTCTTTTTAACATACAAACATTGTACATAAACCAGGCTTAGAGAAGAAGCGAATCGCTTCTGTTTTTGACGTGAAAGTATGATCTGTCCAATGATTGATTCAATCATTCGGACTAATCAAATCTCCGAGAACTTCTGAATCTCAACTTGTATTTATCTTTATATATGTACATACATATATGCCACCTAGTATCTACTTACATGATTTTAGTGTGAAATATTACTTTGGCTGTAACTATGTCCAACAGATGTAATATTTGCTTTATAATTTTATATGATCACACCGGGTCCCTTACAGGGTAGGTAGAAAGTACCGAGTGCCGAATATCACTATCCTCTCAGACTTAACGTGCTTCTTCTACATACGTCACTCTAATTGCACGCATGCTGCTTTGAAGATATCTGTCTCCCTCATCAAAGGTAAAGAAGGTGAGTCTTAATCTTTAACGCAAAACCTATACCGTAAGCGTAATATACTTGAAGCAAAATATGTGCTATCTAGTAAATTTACTAGATATAATTCTCTCGGAGTGCATTGTAACACAAAATCATACATTGTTCCCGTTGGCAGCTCTAGACGTATTTACGTCAGTGGGATGCAAATAATACAACATAATGCAGCAGAAATAGGCGCGGTGTCCGTAATATTTCACGCTTCCCTCGGGGACATCTGAATAGCGAATAGATGTAACCCACGGTATGCCCGCATTGCATGTTCCGACACTCGCATTTGATAAAATATTTCTAATTTATTCCTGCATCCCTCACTTCACACTGTTAGTTGAATTTTAATTCTAGACAGGATTTCTTATTAGCCATAGAAATGTTTCGTGCCCCAGTGTACAACAGTGGAATGATAAAAGTAGCGAATAGATGTAGTATTCTATATATATATATATATGAATATATACCAGTACTGCATGTACTATCACTTGCATTTGATACTGTTTTTATTTTTATTCCTGAAAAACTCGCACTTTATAATAGTGGTTGTGCTTTATCAGCCAATACCAAGTCGGCCAGCATGACAGAATATGGCCTTAACCCTTCTACATTTTGGAAGGTGACTCGTGTTTAGAATGGACTGATAAAAACAGTTCATAATAATGATTATGATGAAGCGAGAAGAGATAAAATGTTAAGGCTGGTTTCGTCTAATTGATAAATGCTGTTTAGCTTTGTTGTTCTTGTGACGCCATCGTTTTGTCCCGTATGTTAATTGTTAAGTAAACCTTTGTTAAATTTATTAAATTTTTAAATTAACCTTTAATTAAACCTTTAACCTTTGTTAAATTAGTTAAATTTTGTTGTCCCGTACACCTTTGTTAAATTGTGAGGTTTTAATCTACAACCTAATTTACCTCGTCGATAGGTTTCTCAAAGTTTATTTGTATTTTAGTTTTGAAGCCATAAATTGCTATAATTAGGCAGTCTGCCTAAATTGTGTCGTGCATTGATTTTATAACACAGCGTATTTTATTAAGAACTTAATAAAACTAATTATTATATCTGACTGCCTCGTTGATCGTGTTGGTTGCAAACGCGACTGCCGATCGATAGGTCCTGGGTTCAAGCCATGGTCGAGTACTATTGGATTTTTCTAAATATTAGAATTTATAGTAGAGGCTCGGAGTCTGGATTTGTGCCCGGTTTATGGCAATGGATTCACCATCTATTTCACAAAGGGACGTAAACGTAACGGGTGAAACGTGGGAGTATACTGCACTCCTCTGCCTACCTTTTCGGGGATTACAGGCGTTATGTTACGTTGATGTAACGTATTTACTTACAATACTATGGCCAAAACGACAATATGGGGGTATAATAGTTTTATGCGTTATGTACGCATTATATTATAGCGATGTTTTTATATTAAAATTCCAGTTTCCAGTAAATATAAAACGCAATGACAAGCGTGCATCGCGCCTGTAATATATAACCCACTCCCGAGGGACGTCTGAATGGCGAATCGATGTGATCTTCTACACCTGGGTATTGCAGTCACTGACACCGCATTCGATACCCATAAATAAAAATATTTTATTGTGATAACAATAGACAAAGACAGACAAAGTAACGAAAACGGAAGAAACAAGAGCGATTGGTACATGCTGGGGCTCGTAACATAACTGGTGAATTATGGAAGTGACTACCCTTGGTAACACAGAAACTGCTGTTGTATTAAAGAACAGTCCTGTTATTAATTTTCTGTAGAAGCTTCAATTTCCATTATTCCCATATTAACCTTAATTATTAATGTTATAATATAACAGCGATCTCATTACAGTTCTTCCTTATAAATAAGAGATGATATAAGCTTACTCCACAACGTATATACGTTTTGGGAGATAGCTCCTAAAACAAGAAATGTACTAAACCACCCTGAAAGTGCTGGTCAAATTAGATACATTTGATTCAAGGCCAGGTAGAATGACGATCTGCTAATGGCTGCAGGCATAAGCTGGATTCGGCAAACCGCGGACAGGGCGTGATGGCGCCCTTTGGGAGAGGCCTATGTCCATCAGTGGACTGAGATAGGCTGATGATTTAACTCAGGTTCTTACTTACGCCCTTTCTCTACATAGATCAAATGCTTTTTAAGTAAACTTGCTCAGCATAGCGTAAATGCGTTCTAAATGTGTTTTATTGATAAGGACTTATATGCTTAAATTATCCCCGTTTTGTACATATCAGTTCCAGTACGAGGTAATCGGCTCATCAAACGTTGCCTCTCAATATTTCATATAGCTCTCTAGGGACATTTGAATCCTGTATTGATATGGTGTCGACTTCGTGATATTGCATGTACTGGCGATACCTTCGATAGTAAGCCTAACATGTATGTAAAACATAAAATCACGCCTGTAATCTCCGAAGAGGTAGGCAGAGGAGTGTAGTAAACTCCCACGTTTCACCAGTTACGTTTACGTCCCATTATGGTACTGGTGGTGAGTCTAATGCCACAAATCCAGACTTCGAGCCACTACTAAAAATTTCAACTAGAAAATCTCAATTAGATTGTAAGTTAGAAAAATCCAATAAGAACCCAACACCTGTCTATCAGCAGTCGCGCTTGCAACCGCCCGATCAACGAGGTAGTCACGACAAGTATTCTCTTCGAGTTTTTTCTTTAAATGTATGAATTTTGTACTTATTATTATTTTGCCAATTTTACAGGTGTAATATACAGTCTTCGCCCCGAGTATTAGTGTCAATGCATTTATTTCTATACAATAGCAATTATTCTTAAAACAATTTGTATTTCGGTGGGAAGAGTGTGTACCTCGGTCCACGTGTATAGCAGAAGCGACCACGTCAATTCGTAGGAAAGGCATCGCGCCGTAGTCATTAATTGTGTAAAAGAATACTTACTCGAATACTTACTCGAATACTTACTCGAATACTTACTCGAATACTTACTCGAATACTTACTCGAATACTTACGAATACTCACGAATACTTACTCGTTGCACTTGTACTTAACGTAACAATTGTCCATTTAGTACAAATTAGTTGCAATACTAATAAGTACGATTAGCGGAACTAATCAACATCAGCAGTTGCATTCCTATTCAGTCAATAACAAATGTCGACGGCTGATAACAGCCGCAAACTTGTAATGATATTTGAAACAAACATAAGTCGGGTCAAACGGGATGCCAGTACCGCTAGTACCCGACCGCAGCTGCATGGTTTCAAAGTCCACGATATCCGCAACTGCAGTGCAATAATGTCAAACATTATATAGAATTTCTCGAATATCACGTCCTTTTGAAATATTTTATTTCGATTCACATTTTATTTCGATATTAGAGCACTGTCGTTCTCTGTTGTATTCGAAAGTGAGATTTCAAGATGAGATACGGAACTTTTAAATGCAATTTGGAACATTAACTAAGAATATTTAGTTTTGTTTTGGGGTAGGCAAAAAGCACCGAATGCCAAATATCTATTTCCTTACAGACATCAAATACTTTTTCTATATTCATCAGTCTGTTCATACGCCCACGCCGGTTCGAGAGACTTGTGATTCCCCCGTCAACCAGTACCTGACCAATTTGGTCAAGAGAGGTGACTCTAGGTTTCCCTCAGCATTTCCATCCGTCTGATCATCATCATCATCCGTCATTCTAGTGGTAAATTGGTTTTATCAGTTTGAAATGTTGTGACATGTAAATTGTTAATTGATACCTAACTACACTTTGTTCATTTCAACTTATTTCTAAAGTAACAACGTACGTATCATCACGCCTGTAATTCTCGAACAGGTAGGCAGAGGAGTTTAGTACACTCCCACGTTTCACCGATTACGTTTACGTTCCACAATGGAATAGGTGGTGAGTCTATTGTCATACACTGGGCACAAATCCGGGCCCCGAGCCTCTACTATAATTTAATACATATACGTATATTAGATGCTCACGAAACGTTTTAATATTAAAATATTTATTATTTACGGTTATATTAATAAAACAATTAGAAGTCGTTATAATTTCAGTTTATTTGTAGTAAACAGTCTTATAAACGAGCGACGAGTTTACATTAGAGTGTAAACAATATTTCAATTTGGCGGATCTAAGCGAAACTTTCATTACACGAGTTAAGCCGTGGACAGACGGTGCGAGGCCATGATTCGAAAAAGGCATTTTGGTACCGATCATCTTCCAAAACGACTTAGTAATATTATTATTACGTACATAACTATAAACAATACCAATTGTAACCAAATGGTTCATGCAACTAATATTTTCATGCTGTGATATTAAAAATTGTTTCGTTTTGAAAAACAACTTGTATGAAACTAAATGGGAATCCGCATTATTTTGTTTATTGTTACGTAATTAAATATTTCTCTAAATAGGTTATTCTAGAACTAATAACAAAGAGGCATGTAAAAGAGGCATTATATTCCTGAAATTTAAAATATTAAATGTGCCTCGTAACGTCCGTCCTCGCCTTTAAATTAACGCAATATTCTCGTTGTTTCATGCAATCTTTACATTTAATATTAGATCTTACAGTTTAATATTTACATAAAATCGAAGGTAATTGAATTACGTTCCTTTTAAAGCATAAAAATGCAATTAAACCGCTTTATTTACATTTCGTAATCACTACGTAATAATGTATGAATGTAATATGTAACACAATATTAATATTAACAATATCCTTTGAGAATGCGGCGCATTTTCCGTGTTCCCCTTCGCGACCTCCGTAAGACCTGTTGATGGAAAAGTTATATATCATTTAATGAACAAATCATTTAAACAATCGTAGCCAGTTTATATTTACATGCAAAATAATAATAACGTGTTTGAGAAAATAACACACGCCTATTTTATTCCTAATTAGACTGGGCCAATGTCATACAGTATTTAGTAATACGTTTTTAGCAATTCATAATATTTATTACGTAAAAATGTAACATGACGCCTGCAATCCACGAAGAGGTAGGCACACTCCTGTGCGCTCCCACGATTCGCCAGTTACGTTTATATCCCACTATGGAATAGGGGGTGAGCCTATTACCAGACACAAATCCAGACTCCGAGCAAGTACTCGGAATTTTAAGTTACAATAATTGAAAGCCAATGGTAAATGATAATTAAATATTATCATTAAATAAGACATTATCTGCGTTTAACATCCGCATTCATATTTTGACAATTGAACCGTCGATTCTTATTGCGTGTTCCCAGTAAATGAGTTACGTTAACTTGGACAAAACTTCGTTTGCCGCAGTTACTTGAACCTAAACAGAATCATTTGACAGATACGAACGCTGAGTGTAAAGGCATGTTTACATTGTTCTAATGATCATACGACATTCACTGTAAAATAAAACGTAACATCACGCCTGTAATCCCCGAAGAGACAGGCAGAAGAGGAGGAACACTTTGCAGTGAATTTTCACTGTAAAGTAATAATTTGAAAGGCGCAATATGTCATATGACATATGTCATTTGTCATATGAGGCCTGTCAAAATATGTCTACATAGTCATATTTTGAATGGTGTCTTTTGACGATATCCAAGTGTCATTTGACATTTCAAATCCCGTCCAATGTTTCAATATGCGGTACATTATATAGTATAGTCAGTGGAGTCTTGTTTTACTGTTTCTTATATCGTCACGCTAGATCCTTACGGGGTAGACAGAGAGCACCGAATGCCAAATATTTTTATCTTTACAGACCTAATACGCTTTATCTACATTGTTATTTGTCTTATGTGTTTTTCAATTACTGCAACTAAGTTGAGTATCAGTGTAGATGTAGGCCTACATTTCGGGAGAAGTGTCGGCTGAAGTTTCTTACAAATTACACGAATTCCGACGTTAAGTTACTGAAAAAGTTGCGGTGACGTTAAGGCGTGTTCAGACTGAGGGCGATTTAAACCTATTCAATATGCATAATAATATTCAATATGTATGTATGTCTTGATTACTAAATAACCAGTCATTTAAATACAACCAGCTAGAAGTTTTCTGTATTGGATTATTTCAATGCACACTATGCTCTTAAAATTATTCATCGTAAGAATTACTTAGATAATTAAAAATTATACCAATCTAAAATTTGTTGTTAGTCTAGGTCTCAGTAATGTTAGATATAAAATATTTGAGACAAAGAATATACCGAAATCGATTAGTTTCCAATTTTAAACTAAATATGTCATATCCTAGTCGTTTTGATTCCTTTCTCACATTCTGTGACTCGAGGGCTTAAATCTTAACACGCCTAACTGAGTTTAGTTAAATGACACTTGCTGCATACGATGAAGGAATACATCATAAGGAAAGTTACATACCTTAGACTTTTTAGTGATGTTATCTACTTCGTGTAAGGTTGCACTAATGCGTCCTTGGTCAGCTATACGGATTAAGACCTTAACCTTTCTAATTTTAAAAAGACACTCATATCCAATAGTAGAATTATAAAAGGACTGATTATATTTTAATTTAATTAGAAGCAATAAAATTTGTTTATTTTGTAAGTCTTCAAACCAAAAATAATAAATTTGCAGTCCTAAAAGATATACCAAAAACGCGTCTGATCTGAATGCACCGTTATAAAAAAAATGAGTTTCATACCTCCCGCGACGCTGATTTGATTGCCGAAGTCCTCGGAGTAGGAGTTCAGTTTTATTTCTGAAATGGAAAATATACAATTAGGGGAGAATCAGGATAAACACCTAACGAGCTGAGCTGTTCAAGAGCGATGTTTTATTTTTAAAGGAAGTTTAAGTTAAACTCTGTAATTTTGTTCGTTAGAGATCGCTCTATATATAAGATAGAGCTTAGCTTCGATACGGTTTACGGTGTCGAAACTAATATGAAGTTTATTTATTTTCATTCTGCCTGAACACAAACAAGGAAAGGCCTGTGATGTGGCAACCACATAGTTTTAAGCATACCTAAAGAAATTTCTAAAATATTCGTGTATATAATTTTACACCCAAAAATAAAACAAACATTGCATCCATCAGACTAAGTTCTAGGCACCAATCGGCAGAATAAAGTAAGACTAGTCAACGATGATATTACTTTTAATATGGTGTTATGACCTACGGAAAATGATTCCATTCAACAAGATAAATGCTGATTTTTTTTCCGATTGAAATATTACAAATTACTCAACATTCAGTCTTTAAAAATCACACGGTATCTGCGCTCGATTTTAAACTCTATCACAATTAGATGAGATAGAATATCGAACGCTCCAAGTGAACAGGTAGCTCAGGATTTCAAAGGCTATTATATTCCTCATGATGATATGTAATTTTTCCAGACATTTTGGCACTGAGTGGTTCTGTGTTAGATCGCTGCTTTGGACCAATGATTGTGAAAAATGTCACTGACGGTTGGAATTCTGATGTAATACCATATTACATATATAGAAAATTCTCGAATGTTCGTTAAAGTCTCGAAAAAGTGGTTATCCATGGTTTCATTAGACTTAAAATAATCGATAACGTTTCTCATACGTTCATTGTAACGTCAGTGACACATAGACATACAAAAATAGGATATAACTAAGACACGCAATAGATTAATTAAATTATGAATAATATTTGAATGTGCCCGGTGAATGGCAGACTCACTACCTATTCCATAATGGGACGTAAAACGTAACTGGTGAAATGTGAGAGTGTATTACACTCCTCTGTCTACCTCTTCGAGGATTACAGAGGATTACGTCACGTTACGTTTGATTGCATTAATTAATGTACGTATATTCGGGACAATCTGCTCCTAACATTTGATCTACACGTCATATCTTTCTAAACAAACCATTGTAAGAAGACCTCCAAACCAAAACATGGTTGATAGCAAGAGATCTACAAGGTTAAGCTCAAGATCTACTATCGGTTCAACGATGATGGGTGTACAACTGCAAATTTTCATAGCTATTTCGGGGGGCACATTTTGATGTATTATTTATTTAGGGAATTATTTGTAACCCGTCCCGGGTAACTTTAAGCACGATTATTGATCCTCGGATAGCCCAAACGCAATTTAAAAGTCATTCGAATTACGAGTCTGCTACCACTCCCTGTCCCCACGAATTAGTACTGGAATATCGTGCTGTGTTATTTTCTAGGCGTGCCTAAGTTGTGAAAGAAATCATATCTAGTAGTGAACTGTAACAGGGTTGCAACCAAATATATAAAAAGTTGCACACTGATTTCAAAAGCAAACAATAATTTCTGACATGTGTCTGAGGCGCCAACGTACGGCAGGTAATCCCCATTTTAAACTGATGCAGTCATTTGTTTTAAAGGGTCATCGCCGTTATGTTTTAATTGTTTAGAGATAGGGACGTGCATGTATGTTTGTGTTATATAATTGCATGTATATTTGGACATTTGAAAAAAAGCAGAGCGAAACATGAAATTCTATATATTATATGTTACGCGTTGATTAATATAAGTCTCGGATTTTGCTTCTCAATAAAAATACTGTTATTTATGATGAAAAAGCTATGCCTACCCATTCAATATGTTTGCATAAAATAAGTCAGTATACCTACTAATGGCTATGTGAAAGTATTGAGAGCAATTTAAATGCATATTTACTGGAAGTGTTTTTTTTTATTTCCAACTATGAATAAGGTTAATTTATTTCGTGAAAACCCATTCTAATATGAAATGATTAAGATTTAAAGGGCGAACGCACCAGAATAATATTTTGTGCCCAAAAGTTGGATTTTTATAACTTAGTTTTTCGAGCAGAAATTTATAGTAGAGACTCGGAGTGTGGATTTGTGCCCGGTGTGTGGCAATAGGCTCACCACCTATTCCATAATGGGACATAAACGTAACTGGAGAAACGTGGGAGCTTACTGCACTTCACTGCCTACCTTTTCGTGGATTACAGGCGAAATTTAGCGACTATAATATAAGGGCTATACGAGTATTGAAAAAAAATGTTAATTTAGAAATCAGTGAATAGTATTAAGGAGTTATTAAAATCCATTATCAGGTTTTTTAAATTAAATATTCATGTAGCAAAGCGCTAAAGCCCTAAGCGTGGAAGCCATTACAAGTCGAATACAAAACATGTTCTCTTTAAAAATATATACAGTGCTGTAAATTAAGCTAGCTAAAAATAGCTGGCAATTCGATCACAACGCCAGCGGTACGGCTGCAAACCTATTCCAGAACTGTATTATTTCCGACCGTGGTTCATCTATAATTTTCTACAGCTCAGTGGCTAATTGGCGACAATTAGCTAAATGCTTCAGAAAGTTGTGCATTCAGCAGCTTTCGATTCGTTAATCATAGCCTTCAAGCTGTGAATGAGCCGCTAAATTTCTTCTATGTATCGTGGCCGGGCCCTAATTATTGACATTTCTAAAATAAACATTTTTCAAAACTTAACAAACTTTTTTTTTCTGCAAGGTTCTAAGCACATTAGTACCTCAGCATTATTACAATCTAGCCTAAACATAAGACTGAAGTTAACAAACTTGAAAAAAATAATGTGCTTTGGGATTAAGGATCACTCGACCGGCAGTCGCGCTAGCAAGCACGTGATCAACGAGGCAGTCAACGTCAAGTCAATATTAAACGTATAATGTAATAGGCCGTTTAACAGATATTTTTTTCGCAACTGATGCAGCAAACAACATGTGTGGTTGCAGATGTAGAATCACTACGATAAAAGAATAACATGATTTCATTGCTGTTAAGGTTAACATAATCTTGTCCAAAGATCGGTTGCTTTATTTTAAATATACCGAAAAACCTAACGAAATTTGAATTTGGTATGTCTCGTTAGTTAATACTATATGTTTAATTCAGTAACTGACCACTTTAAATAGTACCAGTTAAATCATGTTGCAAATTAAATTTTATTCCACCCGCTCTTTATTAAAAACATTATAAAATCTCTAATCTGTCTCTGCTACTATTTGGTTGATATTTTGAGCACGAGGAAAATAGTTAATATAAATAGATGAGTTACGTTTCTAACGTTACTGAGGAATAGAGAGATGTATTTAAACACTCGAGTGTTCAAATATACACTTCTCGGGAAGGGAACATATTTGACTTTATTACATATTCTCATAATATACATACATATGTATTCTAGAAATAGACTAACTTATTATAATATAGTGTTGTATCTATAGCTGAATAAGTTCTGAGATAGAGAGCAATGTAATTATTTCAAATAAGTTTGTAACGCATGTATCGTCGTAAAACACGTTCAAATGTCCGAACCCTTAGAAGGCAAATAGTGAGTGACATTATAATCTAAAGTCTAATTATAATACAATCGCTCGATCAGACCTTAAGGGCAATTAATTTGAGGACAGTTTATTACCCGCTAGCAACACTCCAAAAAATGTTGGTGTACACCATGACGTCATTAAGCATAACTACTATCTAAAAATGAAATAAAACCTCTTTGATTAAAGTTTGCTTCGTTATATATTGAAACATTTTGTTCTTATAAGTACAGTTACATACAATATTTCGGGAACAGGAAGTAATTTCGAAGCATTGATAGTCTAATGGTTTAAATTTCAATTCAGGAGACCAGGGTTCAAATTCAGTCACGCACACTTTCTTTTCAAAATTACGTACATTTTTAAAATTAAGTATCTGCATACTTAGAGTTCACTATAAGATTCTCTAAGGCGTGTGAAGTAATGCCAACCCTCAGTAGGCCAGTGTGGAAGATAACGGACTTAACTCTTCTCATTCTAATAGAAAGCTCACATTCGACAGTAGAATAAAGAAAGACTGGAGGATGAAGTCTCTTAGAAGATATTTTAAGTAACTATTACGCATAGATACTGTATATAATAGAAGAAATAGTGACTTATGTTACCTAAATTAAGAGTTACATCTATTTGTCGATGAGAAAGATAGACATAATTTCTAAGCTTCTGATAGAA
>DWEG01000226.1:0-12367 GCA_018245845.1 Apyrrothrix hygieia | reverse complement strand
TACAGGGTACAAATCCAAACTCCGAGTCACTACTAGAAATGTACACTAGAAAGTCTAAGTTAGAAAAATCCAGTAGTACCCGACCGCGGATTTGAACCCAGGAGCTCTCGATCGGCAGTCGTGCTTGCAACCGAGACGACCAACGAGGCAATCTATGTTTTATTATATTTAACATTTACAGGTAGAGAGGTATATAGATATAATTTAGTAAAGAATGTCCAACAGTTGTATTGAAACATCTGTTCTGGGTGTCATTAAAGAAACATGAGTGTCTCTAACTGAGATATGTGTGTTTAATAAAAAGCTTAAAGCTCTGGTTATATGTAAACTACTACTGGTTAAAAAAACCTTCATTATATATGTATGTATTTTGATATTATGAGGATTATATTATATGATTTGTTATCATCATATTATGATTACAGATATAGTAGATACATACATATCTTCACGCCAGGTCCCTCATGGGGTAGGCAAAGAGCCATGTTATGTGCGTGACATCACATCACGCTTGTATTTCCCTGAAAGGGCAGGCAGAGGAGTGTAGTATACTTCCTCGTTTCATCGATTCTGTTATTCGAGCAACCATGAAGTAGCGGATGAACCTATTGCCAAACACCGGGCACCAATCCAGACCCCGTGCCACTACTGGGAATTTTAAGTTAGAAAAACACATATAATTAGCATGCAAGCGTAAAAAAACACCGTTTCACAGCGTTTCATAGATAGAATTCTTTTAAAAAATATTTTGGATGTGAAATTTTTATTGCGCTTTCGAAGTCAGCAAACTAAAAGCAAACTGTGTCAACTGTATTCATGACACCATGTACACAATATAGACACTATTTACAATAAAACCGTACCGAATAATGAATTTTTTATAAGGTACGCCTACGGTGTTTTAATTTGTTTGCGTGTAAATTTATGCAATTTACCAGGCAATTGTAAATTATTCGCGAGATAGCGGGTATTGTCACACGCGCGACACGGGCGCGGCGCGGCGCAGAATCGCGCGGCTGTTTGCTCGTAAATGTCGCGCGCAATCGACACTAACTGCGAGTACACTTTACAATCACGGTTGCATTTAATCAATGGTCTATACCATTGTGCATTTCGATCGTTAAATATTGTATACGTCAGCTTACGATGCGATAAGGCGGGGCCAAATTTTTCCGGCTTAGCACGATTAAAAATTAATAACTGGTAGTAAAAAAAATTGATAACGCTGATTGATGTTTGTTAAGGAGTTTTTTCAATTTTAGATAGTATTTTTAACTATTATTATGAGTACTTTCTCTATGAGGCCGAGGATCAGGAGAAATGGAGAGAAACTGTTGACTCCTGTGAGGCTGCAATTTGAAGTAGCCCTCATACACGAAGAGATGGTTGAGAAGAACAGAGATATGAGTATCACATACTGTACTGACATATGTATATGAGAAAAAGCAAAATAAGTAGATAAAAACTAAAATAATTAACCAGACTTATTATTAGTTACGCTGTTATCATTATAATGTGATATATATAGCCAAGATACATTTGATATATCATTTATGATGGGTTCAATATATTACGTATTTATAATTTATGGAGGATTAATTTCTTAATATCTACTACAATATATAAAAGTTCTCCTCTTGCAAAACACCCAATTGAACCCAAATGATTTCTAAAACATGTTACTTTTAAAACGTCTGTGCCTTTTATAATTTATAATCGATAAAAGTTTTCGTTTTTAAAGTCAGCTTTTATAATGCAATGCAATTAATCTCAGGCTAAGGCTTGTAGAGTGTATTTGAGAATTAACGGTCTAACAGTGTTCAGTACGTACTCGCGACTCACGAGCGGCTATAAGCGGACTCGCGCGTGTGTTTACTGACTATTGTCGCGTGTAAGCGCGATTATTGTATAGCCTGATGTTGTATATTAAATAAAATTCTGCTGTATCTATAATGTGCATAGTGGGACGTAAACGTAACTGGTGGAACGTAAGAGTGACTAGCACTCCTCTGCCTACCTCTTCGTTGATTACTGGCGCTATGTTACGTTATTACAGTGTAAAATCTGTCTGGTAAATACTGTGAAATATATTTTAACGATAATAACGAAGTCATACAATTTTTTCTTAAGTTCCCTTTTTATTCAAACTAATTTATTTTATTACAAAAAAATTATTGAAATAGACTCACTAATAAACCTACGTTAGTCAACAGTTTTTAATAAAGTAGCCTCTTGTATAAGATACAGTAGGTACTGTAGGAGAGTCGCCGTCTCATCTTGCGAAATTAAGTTTCAAATATTAAATTCGCTTTATGAAAGACACCGTGCCGTCAACAGACTTGTCCGCTTAAAGAACTTTGAAGAGTTGAGGCACTACCTAGTTATAATACTAAGTAGCGGCTTACGACTGCTGGCACGATGTCCTACTTTATTACACGCTCCGTTTTATGTGAACGTGCAATTTGTATGAGTATACATATACTCTACCAGAAAATTATAAAGATAAAATTTTAATTAAACACATACATATGTACGGAAATTGTTCGTTTCTGTTTAAAAATATTATTATATATTATTGTTAACGTGTTTGTTTAACACGTTAACATTAACAAATAAATATACGTATATCTTGGGACATCTCCTCACACAGCCATCTGATTCCAAAGGCAGCATCAAGAGAGTTTGTGTTATGGTGACCAGCCGGTCGATATACTAAATATATAAATATACATATACTTATATAGATATTTATATTTACACCCAAACCCAGAATAAATAGTTGTGCTCTTTCAGCCGTGTTAGTTTCAAATCCTGGCGCGCACCTCTCATTCTCCATAATGTTCTGTAAGGAGCGTGTCTTTCAAACCGCACTTGGGCAACACGGTTAACTATGGCCTTAAGCCTTTTTTATCTTATAGGAGATATATATCTCCAAGCGTGGAACCATATGAGGGTTAATGATGACGATTTTTCAAATTAAAACAAGTCAGGAGTTCGCAAAAAATTACGAACGCTTAAAATATTTGTTGACAACTGCAGCCCAATAATTTTCTACCAACTTCGCAATAAAGGGTTGTCTACAAGTACTAAGCCCAGTAAGGGCTGTGCGTTTAGCGCCCCTTCCTCAACAATACGCTGCTAATCGCACGACAAAAGAACGGTTTAGATATAAATACAAATCGTGTTGTTTTCGGTCGGCACCCCGTTGGTTCTTACTAGGGTGCGTCCACACTATGCTTGATAGTGGCCCAGTCTGCAATTTCTCTTTCAACTACAATACTCGCAGGACAACATTTTGAAACTAACATTTTACATATATATCTATGCCTGTTGTAAACAGTAGCGCTTAAATTGCTATTTTTGTTTTTTCTCAATAACATCTCGATGAAATTACACTAAAGTAAAATAGTGTTCAAGTTTTACAATATAAAATAAATTAATAATAATGTTACATCCCAAGAATTACATCCAATATTTTTTCTTACAAATAAATTTATTGCACAAGTTACAGTTAATAAATGTCCCTAACTCTCATAACGTGTGCACATCACGTGTGCAACCTCTACATCCCCTGCCCTCCCTTGAGGGTGCGTTGAGATTTTTATTGTTCGTATTTGATCGCGGATCACACGATGTGAGACGGATTATAGCGACGAGTCTGAATAAATTATCGCTGTTTTATTTGGGACAGCCCTATATGAATTGTTTTCGGTTGGGGCAAATTGTTTTGCGTTGGGGCAAATTGTTTCGTATTGAACAATCGATGTATTGGACTGATAAATGGCATCTGCGTCGCTGGATACAATTGTGAGTCTTTGTGCGTGGGCGCCGAAGCGTGGTGTATTAATTCAAAAACAACAAGAAGTAAATTTTGGTTACGTTGAATTTAAAATTGTTGTTTGTAATTTAATTTACACGTGTTATTTAGAATTTTCCAAAGAAAATAAATACTAGTAATCGTTTTCTAATCAAATTACTTTATATGTGTGTTAGAAAAAATTATAACGCGCTCTGAATTCACTCAGAAGGGCTTTGTTGTAAATATTTCATACATTAAAAAAATCACATTGTGGTAAAAAATAAAAGTAATAGTAAAAGTAAATAATACTTTAACTAACCAAATGTTAAGAATATAAAACTCATCTTCGACCACTTCACCGTGCTAGTGATGGACATAGGTCTCCTCTGAGAATCAGAAGGGCGTTAAGAAAATGAAATACTAACGAATCGTTTTAATCCGAGCCACTAATAGAAAATCTAATTTTAGAAAAATCTAATAATCCTCGACCCGGGATTCGAACCCAGGACCTCTCGATCGGCAGTCGCGCATGCAACCAACACGACCAACGAGGCAGTAATACAACAATAAGAAGATAACTACAGTAACACATGACTGACTGAAATGACTATTGTCTTCAGTAAGGGGAAGAAAACTTCTAAAAGATAATTGTGAATTCTTGGGAGGAAGAATTCCGGCACGTGGATCTTGATAACAATCTAGCCCATATGAGAAAAAGCCCTGGGATCTACCACAAATACCAACGTTGCCTGAATTCATAGCCTATTTTGCATTTACCTACAGCACGGCCTGGAATCGAATCAGAAGAATTCGACCCCAGTAAAAATGAACCAGGAGACTTATTAATTTCGAACTGAACGCTGTGTTCATTTATTTATTTAGTCTTTATTGTAACACCTAAAAACTAGGTGATTGAACAAAAGGTATTCCACCTTTTGTTCAATGCCTAGTGGCATATATAAAGTTTACATGTCATATTTAAAGAGCCAAAAGAAATTAAGGTCAGCATAATTATAGGACAAGATACATAATTCTGTCCAGTATTTTTCATCTCCCTGACAACCCTAGCGCGGGTACGGCGTTAATTTCCATTTAAAAAATAAGTGAAAGTAATTTTGGTACAAAATAAATTTTATCTAACAATATTGGTGTGGAAATGAACCCTGTTTTCAAAAAGGTTTCACGTAATTTGTAAGGTGAGGCCTTCGCTATTCACATTTCTGATCCCAACGAGCCCTTGTTCATTACTTAATATCATCATGGAAGAATGCTTCACAATACGTATGACAGTACAAACGCTTATTTTGTATGTATTCATAATACTAATTATTATAATTTCCACCTGCTCCGTTCTACCATCGGACGTCTAGACGTACGGCAGGGTACCATCCATTTCTTGTACACACCCCGCTGAACAGGACGAAACGGTTCGCTAAATCGTTTCTGCTACAGACTGCGAAAGAGTGGAATTCCCTACCGGCATCTATATTTCCCGATTCATACAACCTGGACTTATTCCAGACAAGAGTGTATAGGCACTTTCTAGGCAAGCGTTCTACAACCTAGGCTGCATTCCGCTTTCCATCAGGTGAGATAGCAGTCAAACGCGAGCTTATAGCTAAGTAAAAAAAAAGTTATGAGCGAATGCGCGAAAAGAAAAAATCGAAAGCCTTTATAACAACATTATAAACATGCAAACGTCGTTTACTACATACATTACTCGTATACTCATAGCGTCTACTGTCTAGCGTATAGCCTTAAGTTGGCGGCGGGCACAAGTCGTTGTTTTATCATTTTTTTTGCTATTTCAGTTGTTTAATGATTGTTCGTCATTGCTCGATTAAAACTTTTCTTGTCCTTTTTTTTTAATTAAAAAGGATTAATAGTCTTAAGTTAGCGGACGTATATCGATTTTTATTTTTTTTTTTGCTGTAACACTTGTTCGTTAACTGTTCGTCATTGATCGATCAGAAATTTTTTTGTTCGTTCTTTGGTTTTTTTAATTGAAAATAAAGAAATTTAATGTTTGCTCATTAATATAAAGTCGATTTCCTTCCGCCAACTTAAGACGATCAATTCTTAATTACAAAAAAAGAACAAACAAAAACGTTTTTGATTGAACAATTAACGAACAATTGAAATAGCAAAAAAATAAAAATAAAAGTTAACTGGTGCCCGCCAACTTAATACTGTCAATTGCTTTTAATTAAAAAAAAGAAACTAAGAACGAACTAAGAAGTTTTTGATCGAACAATGACAAACAATGAACGAACAAATGAAATAGCAAAAAAAATGATAAAAGTCGACTTCTGCCTGCCAATTTAACACTGTCAATTGTTTTTCATAAAAAAACAACTAAGAACGAACAAAAAAGTTTTTGATCGAATAATGACGAAACAATTAACGAACAACTGAAATAGCAAAAAAAAGATTAATCTCGTATTTTTCACGTCAATTTAAAACTCACAATTTTTAAAATAAAAGCAAAAAATAGCGACGAACAAAAAAAGGTTCTGATCGAATAATGAACGAACAATTGAAATAGTAAAAAAATTTTTTTAAAAGTCGCCTTGTGCTCGACAGCCGTATACTGCCTTTTTCCTATATTGTCTGTGCAAACAACAGATATGTCTATAAAATTGTGGGTCTAGCTATCTGAAATCGACCTACTGAATTTTCTAATTTTGGACCGACGACATGTGTGTTCATTTAATATTAATTCTCAAGGTATTAGGGAATTGATAGTAAAAATCGAATTAAATACCCTGCTGCATTTGTACAATATAATAATTTTACATATTTGACGCAAGTCTGAGCCATTTCCAAACTGAAGAAAATATTTGTTATTGAACCGGGTGCTAATCGATTGTTCAGTAATGATATTGGCTGAAACTTTGTTGTTCGCTTTGTCCTTGATCGATACCGGTGCTATATTATTCCTTCTGATATACTACATTATAACTTTATCCGATCTAGAATGTGACTACCTGAACGCCCAAGAGTGTTGTGATAAATTAAATTACTGGCTATTGCCTAAATATATTGCTCATACATTTTTAACCTTTCTGTTTTTGCTCCATGGGCATGTGGTACTGTTTGTGTTAAACTTGCCAATGTTCATATGGCTATCGTTTGAATACTACACCATACCCCAAGGAAACATAGGAGCGTTTGACCCAGTGGAGATACATAACCGCGGACAATTGAAGAAGCACCTGCGTGATGTTATAATTTACCTGGTATATTATTTGGTTTTCTTTTTTATCTACCTTTACTCGTTTATTCTTGCCCTCCTGAAGGGGGAAGTCTTCCCTGGTGGAACTGATGATCCTATAATAGTGACAGAAATTTAAGAAACTTAAGATGGCAGAAATACCCTTGGAAGTTATGTTCTTTGGGGACAACGGAGACAAGGACAGTGACAGTGAAAGTGATAATGATGAAGATGATAATGTTTCGACTACTACAGATGAGGAGTTTTCAGGCTGTTTGAAATTGAAGCTGGATGAGAATCTAGCTGCCTACAAAGAGAAGAGGGAATTGTTAAGAGACAGTGAATCGGTTCCATGCACCAGCAGTCTGGTGCATGATGTTACATTAAATTACATTATCGCGAAGCAAATCATCAGTAACTTGTCGTGGCAGGAGAAAATGATATGTAAGAGAGTGTGCAGCACCTGGCATTCAGCTGTACAAGCACTGAGAAAAGAACAAATGGGCCCACAGGACTTTGTTTTAAATGTGTTATCTACTGTCTCAAAGGGTGGGACTGTTTTTGTCCAGTCTGGTCCATTCTATACCAAACCTTTAGTAGTGATGACCTTTGTAAATAGCCCAGGGTTCACGTTAATGAGTAAGTGTGAGGCCCTTACCCCTAATCCTTGCAAGAATGTATGTGAAAAAGATCATAGTTGTAAGTACACATTTTTAACATTGTAAAAATTATTTTTAAATTAAGATATTATGATTAGTATGAAAAAGATATCTCTTCATAATAATTAAAATTGAAATATTACTAATGACATAAAGGAATTATATTGAACATATTTTGTTGATTGTTTACAGTGTTAGACTTTGTGAACCTTAAGGCCAATGCTCCTAAGAATCGAATGCACTCCATAAAAGCAAACTACATCTCTTACTTTCCTCTGCCACATTCACCAACATATGAACATACAATATTGCACCTTAGGAACGTGCCAGTCTTTAGTGGTGTTCACATTCCAATTATACCAGAAGTGGAATTTCATACTATACATTTGAAATCTAGTACAATGTCAATCAAACAAGACTTCTATGATGTGGTTGGACGGCTTTCTGAGACACGGATATTCAAAGGGATACTTGTATATGTCACTGAAAGGTACCTCCTGCATACTGTTGAGGACATTGTGTTTTTAAACTACTTCAAGGATGTGTAAGTTATTAGTAATATGCAGTGAATTTAACAATTATAGTATTACAACAGACATATCACTAAAAAATATTAATTTTCATTTACAGTCAGCCCGAAACACCATATGCTCTTGGTGGCTGCATAATCGAGGACACAGTGTTTGATGAGAATGATTTAAAACTCATAGTTGATGGAATCAATGATAATATCGATTTTATGAGTGACAACTTATTATCCATTGGGCTATTCACAGTTCCTAAGAATTCGAATAATAGTGAATATAACTTTGAGATGTTTTCATTTATCATAGAGTCGTCTGTTTGGGCTAAAGCTAAAATACAACAATCTATCAATGAAGTATGTATTTAATTAATTTGTTGGAAGACTATTTTAAATTAAATTTAAGAATGTGGAAGCTGTATGTAAATTTTTTTTGTTTTTAGTTTGCCAGCCAAGTACCAAAATTCGAACACAGTGTCGCAGTCAAGTTGTCATGTGTTGGTCGCGATCAGAAACATAAAATGGAACAGGAACTATTTCGAATTGCTTTTCCGAACACAAGGATTATTGGATGCTATGGAAATGGTGAATTAGGACTGAATCATCCAGCTAGGCCCACTACCAACACCATTCCTAATGCAGCTAAAAGGCACAGACATGATCCAGGCCCCCAGTATGGCATAATGTATTCCTATTCCACTGTTTTTGTTTACATTGGCTGGGGTAAAATATTATCGGCACCTACAAAACCAAACTCAAGTGCATAGATTAATTATTGACCATAGATAGATAGATATATTCTAAAGATACAAAAGTTAATATTGGGGTAAGCAGTGTCTCTGAGTGTTTATGTGGTATATCAACTCCAGGAATAATACAAATTGAAATTGGTAACACCAGCAACTTTTATGAAAAGAGTCAAGGGATTTTTGCTAATGTCTCATAAGTATCCTGTCTATTTTATGGCACACAGTGAACTGATCATGATCCAAATATGTGCTTTCTGATGTGTTGTCTCTCTGTGTAACCTATGGCAGATGTGGTAATGAGAATTAAAGGAAACAATAGTGTATTAGTAGACATCTTCACAATGGTTCTGGTGTATCACTACATTGCTCCGGTTAAAAGTAGTAAAGAAACCTATCTGCAACTATGTGAATAGAGTCTTCAGTAATACCTAAATATGAATGGTTTATAGAGAGAACTTCCATACACCTGTCATTCAAGCATGCAATAAGGCTTTTTGACAACATTGAACAAAAGGAGTTCTTTTGAACAACAAAACAATGTTGTCACTGATCATCACAGAATCCCATAGATGAACATACTATAATCATCACTGTCAATCATCATCATAGAGATCAGCCATATGTTCGATGTGCAGGTGGGGTACTGTTTGCATATTTGCATTATCGATTTGTTTCTTCTATGATGTATTTTAGTATTCTAAGATCTGTGACATTATTAAAACACAATGATTAGGGGCTTTATTTATTTCACTGTAATTTTTCTGTATCATATTAATTAATGGGCTGGGTCTGTGACTACTAAGATTATAAATTAATATGTATTTAGTGCTTTCACTTAGCACTTCACTTTATATGTAATATTTAAGTATATCTATGTAATTGATTTAAATATTTGTTACCAATCATTTGCATGTGGATACAAGATATTATAATACCATGACACCACACATAATATGATGAAATAATAAGATGAAAGTAGAAGAGGCTTGTTGGTGTTATTCAGCACTGTGTGTTCTGTGAACCCTATGAAGGACCTGGAGTAATTATATAATATAAAAAAAACAGATATCCCTGTGAAGTGTTTTTATGAACAATTATAGTGTTAATTACAATCATATTCTGTACTGAAGCTTCCAAAAATATGCACCATAATATGTATGTATATATATGCAACATAATATATAAGTAGAATTTTGCAATTAAATAAGGTTTAAATAGGTCAGGTCAATATTTATATGCACATGTACATACATGTGCATATAAATATTACATAATATTTACCTTACTATTCATTGTGTTTAAATTTATCAGCTGTTTAGCATACTGGGTGTCAGTTTAAAGGTCGTCGCTGACGGAGCTACAATATATATTATAGTTAGGTGTATGATGATATATTACAATAAATTTTCCATAGTAATTAAAAAAATGAAAAAAATTTCACAGTAAATAAAAAAAAATCCATAGTAAATAAGAAAATTAAAAAAAAAAAAATTTACATTATTTTTATGACAAAAATGTAATTATTGTTATATTTAAATAAACATGTATGAGTAAGTGACGGATTAAGTGTAATATCGGTACATAAATAAGTACATATTTAGATTGCATTGTATTATGTATTTTATGTAAAAAAATAGAATTGCATGTGAATCAGTTGTAGCCTTTTCTTTTGTCTATCATACAAACCTTAAAAATATATGTTTCTTTTTTTAAACAAAACTGTAATTACAATATTTATGTTATGCCAAGTTAAATCAGACTGGTCGACTAAAGTATTTTCGGCTAGAACAAATGATTATTGGGTTTTTCTAACTTGAAATTCCCAGTACTAGCACAGAGTGAATTCGTGCATGGTGTATGGCAATAGGATCGCCCTTTATTGCATGATGAGACGTATAAGATAACTGATGAATTGTGGGAGTGTACTACACTGCTCTGCAAGGGTGTACCCAGTTTTTGACTCTGGGGCAAATCACATTTATTTTATTAAACCTCGATATTACAAATACATACCTTTTTTCTGTTATTCAATATCATAAATCTACAATTTCATGTATTCTTAATAATTTCATATATACTTCTATTTTACCCCTTAAAGGTAGAATTTCCAAAACCAATAATCGACGAGACGAATTTTGCTGGGTTTGCCTACTCTATGTATATAATATCTCTATGGATCAATGCCCCAGATTGATGATACCTGGTACTTACCTACTATTTTTAGCTTTTAGTACATTACCTATATCGTGGTTACTATGTTTCTTTATGATAAAATAGTTCAACTTAATTTTTTTTACTAATGTAAATAACTTATAGATATAGGCAGTATGGTGGATACAACTTATTTCGCTGTTCATTAAGGAGTTCGCAGATATGCCTATTAGTTTTCCGGAAATCAATAGAAATCAAAATCTAATGAATGGATTTCACCAAGTTAAGGCCAAAAAGTTTCTTTTTTTTTCCAACAATGTGCAATATTTCCGTGTAAATATTTCCGAATGCAATCTAATTCATCACACAATTTTGCTCTGATATATGAAAACGATGTCACACGTTTTGCTTTTTCGTTATCCTACAATAGATGGCCATTAACTTATGCAAAAATTGTATTATGAACTATACGTAACTGGATCTGAGCATCAGTTACTTTGGGATGGGCAGCTATATGCAACTTTATAATATTTCAGAGACTCCAAAAATCTGTTCGATTACGGCGTCTAAGGGTGCATGCCGTAGATTATCTACAAGATTTAAAAAAAAAATCCAAGCTCACTCGAACGAATTTGCAAAGACTGCTTCTGCAATAGGTGATGAAATTTCAAAATTAATTCAACGCTTTTTTATTGTGGTCATGAATAATTTAAAGGCATGTAGTATGTAGTTGAGTGTTATTAGTATAATTTCCGCGGTGACAGTACCGAGAGCTAGCTTTATTCTGAATTCTGATCATAAGTCTTTTCCGCACGTCATACAGATGTATGGGTAAAGTTAAAGGATACAATAAAACCTTTTCCAGTATGCATCTATATTCTGTACGTTTGATATGAAAATCAAAAGATGGCTGTCTTATCCCTGTTAATATGATTGCCAGCACATGAAATTACTGGCTTGGCCTATGGATAATGTTTTTTTTATTCTAAAAGAAGCAAACGAAAAACAGACGACTAGCATTTTATTATATACTAGCAGATATAATGATATACATATATGCAATAAAGGACGTGGTCGTGGTCCTTAGTCGTGTTGGTTGCCAGTGCTACTGCCTATCCAGAGGTTCTAAGTTCAAATCACGGGTCGAGTATTGGTTTTTTCTAACTTAGATTTTCTAGTATGAATTTCTACTAGAAGCTCGGAGTCTGGATTTGTGCCCGGTGTATGGCAATAGACTCACCACCTATTCCATAATGGGACGTAAACGTAACT
>DWEG01000225.1:0-12380 GCA_018245845.1 Apyrrothrix hygieia | reverse complement strand
ACTCGGTCACAAATTCAGACTCCGAGCCACTACTAGAAATTACTAGAAAATCTACGTTAGAAAAATCCAATACTACCCGACCCGGGATTTGAATCCAGGACCTCTCGATCGGCAGTTGCACTTGCAACTAACACGACCAACAAGGCAGTTTCCTATATACATTTGAAAAAATATGTATAAAAAAATTTATTACAGAGATGAGTAACGCTTAAGTATATAAAAAAATGTAATTTCTAGTTCTGTTATAAGGCTGCTAGATAATGGTAAAAAGCAGATTCCACGACTCATTTTATCTTACATCATAACTGATATGCTAGATTGTAACGAAACGAGGATGACGTGTTAGTTTTTGCGACAGCTTTGTCGTCATTTTATATTGGCGCTAGATGGCGGTGCCTTATTGTATACATATATCTGACTCCCCATTGTTTTCTGTTCTACGAAAATATAGTTTCATTAAATGGAAACATTCAATATGTAAGAATTTGAAGCTTCTTTTCCTCTTATGACTGTACCAAACTAAAGTGGAATGTTATAAAAACAGCCTTGTATTTAGACAAAATTTTATATACATGCGCGTTATGAATTCCTCACAGTTATAACTGGGTTTGTATGGAATATTAATATTACAAGCAATACTTCTAACCATATAAAATATGGAGCGATTCTGGAGCTAGAAATTGTTCATCTTCAAAAATCCAATACCAGCCCTCGTATATTAAGTATTCGCGGCAGCACAAGCTCAGTTACGCGTGACCTCGAGAAAAGACGCGGGGATAGAGGGGCGCTGGGGAATCCTTCTGGCGCCAGACCGGCATCGGCGTCTGCCCGCGCCCCGCTCCCCGCGCGACATCGTGCAGGCCCACTCGAAATAGACGCACGGTGATTTACGCCTCGGGCGTATGAGTAAATATGTTGCTTGCCTGCCTGCCTTGGCATGTCCGCCCGCCCCCGCTCACCGCCGACCGTTTGCCGAATGCCGATCCGACCGCGCACACCTAGCCTAACCCGCACTCGCACCTCTCGGCGCTACGTACAATCATACCCATGTCTCGAATCTGTACGCGTGCTATGCGGTCGATGACGTAGCACTTCACTTGCAAGATTGCAGAAGTAAACGGTGGTCGGTCGTCGTCAAGGTGATTATTACCTTTCTGACCACTCTACACCTACAGATAGAAGATATTGTTTATTGTCACTCAATGTGTATAGGTGTTAATTAACTCAACAAGAAAAGCATACCTTGCCCGGTAGCGAGTCATAGAATTTTACTGGAGATTACATTATTGCACATTGATAGACATACATATTTTCCACTATCCTACCTTACCAAATATAATAAAAACTCTTAATACAAATTTTAAAGCACTAAGAAATTAACATTCGATGATAATCAAGAGTCTGAATACTCAAACCTTGTACCTGTTTGAGACGTTAGTCTCTCCTTAGGTAATTATTCCAAGATATTCCTACTAGCCCACCCACGGTTTATGTACTATAGTATAAGGAGCAGATAACGAATACAAAGTCAAAATAATTGTAACCGTTCCGATTTAAATTCAGTAAAGATCGGTCATTAACGAGCGGTTAGTCGTCGACGGAGTCCGGGAACAAAAAGCGGCGTCGACCGGTCCTACAGGTTCTTGCCGCCCCGGTACAACTTTCCGTTGACTTCATTCATCACATTTATTCGCAACTTCTGCTACTTCAAATATTCGGTACCGAATCCAAATTTGATTTATATGTATATATAAAGAAGTGTCTCTTCTGAATTATACAATTACAAAAGGGAACACCAAATATTTCCATCCCATAACAAAAGAATATTACCCATTAACTTACATTAAGGCAAAATGTCATAACTTACGAAAGACGTTCTCTTTGTATACCTATATTTCGGTTCCTACTTTTGTGAACTGTACTTTTATTTCCTATTCGCTATCTCTGTAGAGAAAAGATATGCCAGTAATCTAGTATGTACGTCTATTGATATATAACTGTCTATGTGATATGTACTTCAGAATTTTGTCAAGTCATACCAAACCACAAGGTGCTTTACACATGAATAAATATACCTATTCAGTTTAATACCTAACAACGGTATTTATGTACCTTGTTCTGTTCGTGCAACGGATTCGTTGTAAGCAGGTGCATTTTCCAATCGACTTTAACGCGGCTTCTCTTATATCAAAAATATTTATTATATTTATCTGAAGTTGTTCGTTAAATATTTTTTTTTGTGCTACCTGTATTTTTTATAGATTGAATGGTAAAATTATTTGGTTTTAATTCATATTAAAACCAAATGCTATATAAACAATAGGTATTTCCTATTAATTAATAATCTGTTTAAAATAACTATGCCATTAAAGTGACGTTAATAGCGAACGGATTTATATTGTTGTATATAGTCATCGTAAAAAGAATCAAGATTGTGAACGTAACACTTGTGATACATTTGCGCGTGTTGTTTAATTATGTATGTTGTGTTGCGCGGGTCGCCAACAGTACAGTACTGGGTGATCTCTATTGAATTTTTCGCTTAAATATTTAGATTAACCTTCATTCCTGTTATATAGGTTGGAGTAAAAGTAAGCCGTTCACACTTTTTACAAACGTTTCACCCTAAATAATTGAATAAAGAATATTTTATTGTACACATTAAAATCTAAATACATTTAGGAAAAGTGTGCCCGTGTCAAGGCGGAGAAAGAATACATTACCCGACCCCATGCCAGGCTAGGTGGGTGTCGTGAGAGGCGACTAAACCCAGCGGTGGCTGATGCCTTGATGAATGCCCTGGCCCCCTACAGGCACCAGCATGGGCAGTTCCAGAAGCCGTGCTCTGCGATCCTCAATCTGCCCATTGGGGCTCGCATGCCCAGCGTGAGGATTACAAGCAAAATCCCGCAGGGGAGGACAATGTCCAGCTGTGACACTTAGACAGCCTGATAACGACGATGAGGAATAATTCATTCTAACAATCACAAAGTTACGACTTATACATATGTAAAAATGATAAATAAACAGAGACGGGAGCAATCAAAATCAATTTTTACGACAACCGTCGCGAGTTAATGAAGACCTTGTGGGTAATTGCTTGTACCGATTACAATTAGATGAACTATAAATCCTTGCATGCCAAGGGTTGCTATGGTAACGCCAGTGGGCCCACGGGCGCCGCCAGACTGTCGAAGCGTCACAAATGAGTCTACGGCCAAAGATGTCGCAACTCACGAAGCGAATAGATATCGAGCACAGGCCGTCCAGTATTTTTACTTAACGGTGAGCATTTTATATTTATATTTAACAAAAATTGTATAAAATGATAATATAAATATTGCGTGGAGCCCACACGCGAAAGAATTGAAACTTCTTGCTGATTACAGTATATGTAGAGATCGAGATTGAGGTACTTATATTAATTAATTTCTATGAAGTATGTTACTCTTACGTACCATGAATCATTACATTACTTACATTGTGGAATTTAAACGTAACTGGTGACGCGTGGGAGTGTACTCTCTGGCTACCTCTTCGGGGATTACAGGCGTGATGTTGGGTTACCATGAACACGAAATTAATGTATGGATAAAATTCATTTGCCTCAGATGCCTAGCATAACGATGTCGATTTACTTTGCTTGGATCAATAGCTACTGGCTCTTGTCTTTATTGTAAATTTTACGTGAATTTTACGCAAATTAACTAGTACATACTGTTGAAAAGTACTAGAGTGCAATGGCAAATCAATAAAAAGAATACTATCAATTGTGTAATTATAGTACAATCGAATTATATATATGTCATCATATAACAAAAAAAAATTTTTTCAAAAGAGATTTTGTGCCATCCAATGCAATTCCATCAAACGCGTAAATGACGCGTTTCGCACGGCACTTACGACCTTTTCGCGGTACACCCGGCGTGGTCTTAAATTGTCGTAATCCTCGAAACATTTTTATCCCGGCAGCAAAGAAGTTTCACTTTAAATAAAGAATTTACGCAACATAGCTCTACTATACGTTTTGTAAATATTGCATGTAGGGTTGACTGGTAGATAATGCTAGGCATTAAGTCTGCCTTTTGTTCAATCCCCTAGTTTTTAGGTGTTACGCCTATAATCCCCGAAGAGGCAGGCAGAGGAGTGTAGTACATTCCCATACAATAAAGAATAAATATAACATACAAAACATTAAGTATTATGTATTATTATACAAATAGTCTTCGAGTTCGGTAATGCAGGGCAAATAGGGGATATTCAGACAGATATGCTAATAGCAGTACGAGAAATGTAGATGTTTTTGCGCTCATTCATTACATATTGTAAATTATAAATAACACCGTAAATTACAGTTAGAATGTCATAAGTAAATGTATACAGCACCTGCTGGTCCTGCTACATTAGAGACGTAAAACTTATCTACATCTGCTTGTACTTGAAGATATGCAAAGCGTTTTAAATAAAAATGAACGCAGCCATCTCCAGACTTTTTATTTATTTCTCACTCAGCAAGGTATAATGTATGATAAATTGAGATATCAAAACTATCTTTTATTCCTTATCTGTGAAAATAGTCATATCTCTTTTTTATGTCCATATTTATGTTTTGAATAAAATGCTGAATTTAATTTACTGTCTACATAAGCATGAATAAGCATTTTGTTACGTAAGAATAGTTGTAAATATTTCCTAACTGTAGAAAAGATAAGATTTACGCGGTCAGTACAGCCTATGTACACCTAAACAAAAACTTGTAAGTGTTGGACCAGTCTTACGGTTGGCCAGAGATAAGAGCGATCTGAAAAACGTATAACAATGACACTTAGAAGACAGAATGGGTAGCTACTGCTAATATATCGCGAAAGTAGTTGAATCTTGAAGATAAGTCTTAGCTTTAAATACCAACATTTTTGATGAGAGTTGGATATTTATTGTAACATAAAATTTGTTTTATGAATTTTTACCTATTATTATATCATCACGTGAGGGTCGTTACGGTGTAGGCAGAGAGCACTGAGTGTTAAATATATCTATCTTTACAGACGTGACAAGTTTCTTTTATATTCATCACTCTTCATACAGGGACACCTGTATTACCTACTGTTGCCTGATACATAAGTACATACAGTTGAATTGGAAGTATTGGACAGAGCATCTTTAGTCATTTTGATTTTGTAACAGAAATAGGTTGTGTGGGTAAATTTGCCTTGTGATGTGCCTATTATTTCAAAGCACTGAATTGTAGCTCATTTCGTCACAAATTCAATAATGCCGTACGTAGCTCATAAGGAAACATTTATTGGCGCGAAAGGATGGCGCGAAAGATAATTTTGTGAAAGAGAAATTTAGTTCTATACGTCTTCTTTTCTTTGTAATTAGGTAAGCTCTTCATTATTACCAACGTTATGGCTCCTATCAGACGATCTAGAAAGTACCATCAGCAGTCGAAGTAGACGATCATTTTGAGCCGTATGTCACGGTGATAGAATTCAAAGTTGTTCTCAACGATTGACTGGGACTATTACATAGGTGTAACCTTTGGCCTCAACTGACGTAAATGAATGACCGTATTATAAACGGGTAGGTTAGATACCTATTGATGTGTACTATTAAATAGAGCTAATGAACTGAAAAAAGAATTCGTATTTCCCGGTAACAGGAATCGGATGTTTCTTGGAAATACTGGAGTCGTAAATGTGAAAAAAATTGTAAAATGACGCGGCGAGGAGCGCGGCCGAGTCACGGCGCGTGCTTGGGGGTATTCCGAGAATCGTAACAACTCGCCGTAACGCTATTTACAGTTCTCTCGCATTTGTTGTTTTATAATTTTATCTTATCTACACTTCTAGAGCTGTACAGCCGAAAATACCACTACATTCAGAGAAATATATGATAATGATAACCGTCACCTTTTGCGATCGACCATGTTATTCTATAATATTTCATCCACAACATAATATAATAATATGATGATTTAATCTTATATAAGTATATTTACAGAAAACAAAAATATTGCAAAAATTTAATTTAAATGCGCCAAAACCCGAATAGGTATAGAAGGTATTTAAAAATGTTACTAAAATAAAAAATCGTTCACGGTAATAATTTAGAATGTTACCTGGCATGAAATAAATGTCAACGATAAAAAAAAGGTGCGTACCATTCGCTTTTTTTTTGCAATGAATAATCAAACTTACACTTCTTAAATAGAAATATTAGGAAATACCCATAAAAGCTCCGGAGTAACAAAATGAATACCTATCGCCATCGCCACTTGCTGTTTATGATGGTAATCGCATGTTATCTTGGCTTAATTTTGTCGTACGTAATGCACAAAACATATGATACTGGCAGTACACAATCCGCTATACTATGCAATGCCTGATTCTTTTCTTAAATTAATAAAAAAAAATATAGAAGAAACACGTCAGGTCTGTAACACAACATATATTTGGCATTCGGTGTTAGCAGGGATATGCGCCCCGTAAGGCTTCTGGCGTAATGATAAAATAATAATAAGAACAGTAACTATTTATAAAATGAATATTCGCAAAGCAAAATTATTTCTAATTGGAATGACGACACAGTGGTACAAGTAACCCTAAATTAAAAAATTCATACATCAATTCTCTAGTTTATTCAGTTAAACGAGTCCTCGGTGCGCGCGAAAGAGAGAACACATCTCTGTACTTTTAATATTTTAAACATGATATAATATGACACCGGCAAAAATAATGTACGGATAAATATGTCCATACATATATTATGTATTATGAGACGTTATATAATTTTGTTTACGTAGACATCTAAGTAAATAATGCGTTATGAACTATTGTTCGGTTGATAGGTAGACATAATATGACGTTATTTTTATTCTTTTACGAATTCACCATTTATCGTTATCAAATTGTTGTAATCGTTATCTTTTATCATTTGCGCTTATCGGTACGGCGAACGTTAACTTAAAAAGTTTATAACGCGGCTCTAGAATTTGTAATATATTTATGTATATTTATATTTGACACTCGGTGCTCTCTGCCTATACTGTAGCGAACTTTACGTAGTGTAGTAAAATATGTTGTTTAGGCCAGTTTTTATTTCGATTTCTATTTAAAGTTTAAACATTTATGTTATGATAGAATTATGTACTGGCTTAACTTACGTAGGTATATTTTATGAGGATAGTCCGATTAGTTAAGGAGTTGACCCAGCGCCTTCTTCGTGAGCTTCGTGATACGTAACATCACGCCTGTTATCCCCGAAGAGGTAGGCAGAGGAGTGTGCTACATTCCCACGTTTCACCAGTTATGTTCACGTCCCAACATGGAATAGGTTGTGAGTCTATTTCCACACACCGGGCACTACTCTAGACTCCGAGCCAAAACTAGAAATTTTAATTTTAGAAAAATCCAATAGTACTCGATCCAGGATTTGAACTCAGGGCCTCTTGATCGGCAGTCGCGCTTGCAACAAACACGACCAATGAGGTAGTCAAAACTTCGTAACTCTCTTCGTGTGGACTACAGTATCGACGTCCAGTTTTTTAAATATTTTTATCACGAATTCTGTTTTCTTGACTACATAAAAAATATCCTTTAGTGCTTATGATAAATATGATATGATGTTTTGAGGATTTATTCGATTAGGTATACAAAAAAACCGATGTCTTACCTAATCTAATGGTAACTACAGTTGATATTATAATGCAAGGTATAAGAACAAATTTTATATTTAACCATCGTCCACCATTTTATCAGTCTACTGTTAGACACAAGACACCAATCTCCTTTCACAATGACTAGGGTTAAAGCCATAGTCTACCTCCTACCTACCATAGTCTAGGTTCGCTCAAATGTAAGTAGATTTTCTAAACAGTAAATGAACACTGAACAATAACTAATGATTTCTTTAATTTAGACCGATGTTAGTGCTATCATGTCAAATAGTCTTTTCAAATGATTTTCCTGAATAACTAATGATTTCTTTAATTTAGACCGATGTTAGTGCTATCATGTCAAATAGTCTTTTCAAATGTTTTTCCTGGACCGTCATGTAATATTTGCTGGTTACTGATTACTGGTTATTCAACGTCTATTCATATGAGTCACTAAGTGTTGGTATAGACACAAAGGTCAGGCTAATAAGAAAAGTAAAGAAATAAGTTCCTCAAAAATTAGAAAAAATCGACGCAGACGTCAATGATATTGATCATGCATTGATAAAATGTAACATTGGTGTTAACTTATTCCTTTGACAAAATTATACATACATACATATCTTCACGCCAAGTCCCTCACGGGGTAGGCAGACGAAATGAAAATATAGTTTTTCTTAAATTACCACAATTCACTCCAAGTGTCTATTGTGAGCCGTGTTTCTGTAGGAGTCACATATATACAAATCAATATATATATACAGGACGCCTCCCGGGTAGGTCGAGTGACGATATAGATATACGCAAAATGGCTCATAGTTGTTGGAAAAGAAGACTTGAAGATCGAACTCGGCAGTATAAGGGAAAGTACTGATGATGATGGAGATGCTTAAAGAAATATATATATGCTGATATATATTGGAGTGTATATATACATATATATAGTAAGCTTAATGTAACAGTGATCTAATAGTATAGCATGCTTATATTACTATAGGCTATTGTGTAAAATTAAAAACAATGGATGAAACGATTGTGGCCGAACGACTTCAAAACATAAATAAAAAATTAGATCATCTGTGTAGGTGCGAAGAATGCATCTCGGAAGCAGGAACATCTCTTCACGCTGCTGGCGAGCGGCCAACACCAGAATCCAACTCGCTCCTGTCACTCCATAGCACTCTCGAGAGCTTATGTGATGTAAGGGACACACGCCAAATCTATTTCGGTTCGCATAGCATTATCAAGCAGAAAAAAATTTCAAACTCCTATATATGCTCAAAGTTAGATTTGATGATATGTCTAATAATGACGTGTCTTACAGCGTTCCGACACTTGCAATTACTAGAACATTTTAAAAACGGCAACAAAATTGTGACACTAGTTAATCCAATGCAAATTACAAAAAGCGTCATTCAATGAAGACTAGCAACAATGAATACGTAGTTATTTATTTGGTCAAGTGGAATTCAGCTTCGTTGTGGTTCGGCTGAGTCACGAATATTATTGTCGCATTCGCACATATGGAAGATTTTAGTTGTTGATATGTGAACGGATGAATTCACAGAGAATGACGCCATTCTCTTGATACAGGTGTACTTATCCGCTGTATATACGCTACACACATTTTAAACTGTGAACTATCGTTGTTTTGTTTTTATCATTTATATTATAATGTATACTTGTGCAATTCGAGTTACTGCTAAAATTTAAATATTCTATGCCTCGATTAAGACTTGGTACCGTTATTTTAGATTTTAATATCTTCATCACCATGTGAAGCTTTTGTTTCAATTAACTTTTTTAAGAAATTTTGTGGTCCATAAAAATAAATATATATTGAGTAATACAAGGCACATAGTACGTTAAAATGTCTATGTAAGTCTGTTTTAACTTGTTATGACATGTCAAAATAATTTATGACAGGTAACTATATTTACGATGAAATTTTTGGCAGTAATTGTGAGTTCACGTCGTCGTGAAATCGCCTGTCCTGCGTGCCTCGTTCTCGCTGTTTATTTTTGGCAGATGAAGATTTGCACGTAATTTTTGGTACCAAGTTAAGATTTGAAGGTCAAAATGAAATAAATAAATTGTCTCCTTCTTACACATTTGTTGTTAAAATTAATTATGTAAAATTATTATCTGTTTTGCTTCATTTCACTTGTAATGCGGATGGGTGAGTAGTGATAAATAAATCTTGCTACTTATTCACCAACAACAAGCTATTTCTTACAAATGTTAAACTCTTGCAGGACCATATATTACATCATTTACAGCTATGCTTGCAGTCACTGACGGAAACACGTTCGCCGGTTTGTTTTTAAAACGTCAGCAACGATGTGAATGAGTTTTTAAATCCTTTTTTACCTCTGGTTCCGTAAGCAGTAGTTAGGCTCTTTCGAGTTGAAATTTGAAAAGTTAATATTATTCAACTGATTGTTTTACCTACTTACCAAGTTAGGCTTGACTCATCTAAGTTTTATCAAGTCAAACACTAAAACCCTAAGAAAACTATATACTCAATTTTTTGACTCAATTTAACGCATAGTGAGTCATTTAACGATAGAATGAAGTTTAATTTAAGATTTGGCATGCGTGGGCTTAGAATATTGGGATAGAAGGAGTGGAAATGGTAGTGGTGGGCAGGAGTGTTGAATCCCTTTGTTTTCATCCTCTTGGATCCATTACTGCTCGTAAGCAACAAGCATCGGCAAGACACAACCGAACTTTTTTGTTACACTGAAAGATATGACGTGATGACCGGAATGACCCACCTTAATAAATTGATATAAATATGTGTCTTTAAGTTCCTCATAGGTATGTCGTTTTGAAACTCTTCTGCGGGATTGTGGTAACAATTAGGTATATCGAATACATTATATGAACGTATATAGTTATCTGTTTTTCTTTTAGAAAAAGTTGGCCCACTAATATTGCAATGATTTCATATCGCGGTCGTGTGCTATTTACTGACCAGTAGCTGACTGTGAATATGTAGGCGTTACGCAGTCGCACCTAACAAGGAGATCTGAAGCCGGGCGCGGCTCATCGCAGCTACGCGACGACTTCAACATAATATTATAATAGCGGTCAGCCCAGGCCGCCAGCCGATGACCCGGTTGCGAGGGAAGCCCAACTAAAGTGGGATACACCGATCGCTTTCATAGTTTACTTAAAATCTTTCAACGTTGTACGATCGCCTCTCTATTCGTATCTAATATAAAATTCGTATTACGAACACGATATAACCCACACTTGTTATGTAGACTAAATATCCTCAGAGTCTGAACAAGACGTAGAAAGTATGCTATAGCGTACGTATGCGCAATATTTTGTTCGTTTCAACGTTCGCCATCACTACTAAAGACGGGTTTCCCGCCCACGCGACTTTATGGCGCCTGACCAGACCAGTACATTTACACAATAGCTATGTTACGGAGGAATAGACCTGCTTAGAATTAGAACCGAATACACTTTATGTTAATAGAAAGAGATTAGAAACAGATTTATGCAAAAATATGAGTATGTTCAAATAAAATAAGAGTAAGTTAAAGATAAAATGTTAAAATTCCATTCAGTCATTTAACATGTGTTGTATACGTAACGTCATTCACAGATCATTAATATCATTGTAAAAGATTGTATCGTTTTGTGACGTGCAGGCTAGGTTGGTACGAATATGTTTTGTTGTCGGTAAATCCGAAAGTTGGTAGAAACGGCAGGTATTTTCAGTAGCGTGTAGCTCAAGGTCGTGATATGACGTCGTATCTCGGCAACAGGCGAGAATGCCAACTAAACAACGCAACAAGTGCCCGCGCCCGGCCCGGCGCCCCCACGCTTGTCGTGCCATTAGCGAAATAGCTATGCTGCGCCCTGATATAATGATAGATGATAGGTAGATTTGAAAGTATCATGATTCTAACACTCAAACTTGTCCAGTTACTTACGAGTAGGTATTTTATTTTACGTATGTCACCGCGCCGAAATCACGAAAAATTCTTTTGGAATATATTCGAAAGTAGGTACATGTATACGCAGCTACTTAAAAATTTGACCAAGGTTTATTTAAGTGTTATAAGGGATGCGTAATAAAAACAGCTGTTTTAAATTAATTTTATTAAGAATGAAGATAATTTATCTTTTTCAATAGGTTTCGACGTAAATTTGGTCTATAATTACATAAGTAAAAGCCTAATTTTCCAATTTAAATTTGTTTGTGGTGGAGCTGTGTATCACTCGTTTCCTGGCCAAGAATCGAGCGATTGCGCGCTATCGTCAAAGCGCGTGCGTCATCGCCTCCGCGCTAACTGATAAGCCGCCTACAATTATCATTGCAAATAATATGTTTGTACATTCATATCTGACTAGAGTACTGAGGAGTTTCTCCACTGAAACTTATCATTACGCAGCTTAGCGACTAAACACGAAGATTAATACCCACTGTGACGCCTTTTATTTGTCTGTAAGCTCCAATGTGGTTGATGCCGCCTTACCTACTAACAGAAATGCGATAAGAAGGTCTTAATGATACTGAGTTCACGAGATAAGTCAAATATAGGAATATTAAGTCACCCGCAATTGCGTTTATAAATTAATAAAGAATAAAATTTTTCAAGCAAATAGTTTCATTAGTTTAAAAAATATGATAACACAAGGATTATAAAAGCCTTAAAATCGAGAGAATGTACCTACTTGGATTGAAGGTATACAAAGCCAATAC
>DWEG01000224.1:0-12381 GCA_018245845.1 Apyrrothrix hygieia | reverse complement strand
TGTGGAAGCCACGTACAAATACTGAACACATGCTGGAGAGTATCAGGGGCATATCCTCGGTAAACATAAATATTCATTACCTTATACGCGTATAAGCGCTTGCTATAAATAATGTAGGTAATGCAACATCATCAATAAACACTATGTACATATATCGGTTTAAAACAATATTCCCCTGTAAGATATCGTGGCTGAATAATGACGTGATAAAAGGGAATTCGGTGTTTGCTTTTTATCGGTAACAATGACATTTATTAGTAACAATTAAATACGGCCCTTGCCATTAACACGTAGTTTTTAGATTTAATATTTTATGTTGAATTTTGCACTTAAGCTTGCGTACAATAAACTTGAAAACGAAAACATTTAGTAGCGGGTGGGCGGTAAAAAAAGGTAGTTTAAATATAGACAATTGCGTATGATTGTTATAATATGTAATTGTTTATCTACTATACTCCTCTACCTACCGCTCCGGAGATGTACAGGCATGATGTTATGCGTATGATTGTATATTTAGAGATGAATTTAGGAGACGACAGGCGCGTCCTGTCCGCCACGAGTCGCTTGCATATGTTCGCCACATGCTTCGAAAAGTGTTCTATTTCTAAACAAATATGCTATAACCATTTCTATATAACATTAGCCGGTGGAATTTTGATGTTGTTATTTTCGGCTTTAAACGCATATGTTGAACGCGTCTCTTCTCGTCTCCTCTGTCCGATATTAGTATATATTAAGTTTTCTCTGTTCGGCGTCTTTGGGTAATTTATTTCGATTTTTCGATAACTTTTTTTTTCACTTCCGACCAATTGATGTACGCATTTTCACTCTTTCGTCATAATGACTTCTATTCGTTATTACGCCTTGGTATATCTGATGTTGCTGCAGAAAGCAAGGTTTTTTGAATTTATTTCAATAATATCTGACAATTTGTAACATTTGAAGACTAAGTACTTAGTCTTCATATTCTCTCATAGCAAAAGCTATATGAGTCTGTATTCGTTGATTGGAATTTACCAACATACAAGTGTATAATTTATAAAATATCAACGAATATTTCTTTATAAGTTCAAATAGCTGTTTCTTTAAGGTTTGACATATTTTGCCATTAAGAATCTAATCAAGGGGAAAAAAGTAACATCACACCTGTAATCCTCGAGCAGGTTGACAGAGGAGTGTAGTACACTTCCGCGTTTCACCAGCTACGTTTACGTTCAACTAGAATGGAGGTGAGCCAATTGCCACACTCCGGGAACAAATCATCAATTCAATCTTGAATAATACCTTTACCTAATACCTTTAATGACAGTACGTTCTGTTCCTCTAGTACTATACTACATGCTGATTGTTCAAAGAGCTCCAACGGCACCTGTCAACGCGGAGTACCACTTTGAAGTGGCCATTAGAGTCGTGAGACTGTCAATTGAAATTGTGTGCTTTTTGGTTAAACAAAAAAAAATTAAAATTACCTCATAACAAATATCCAAAGTCGTGAACGTTTTTACGCAAGCTCATTGTCGTGATGTAACTAAGTGTTCGTTTTGTTACAAATCGCTTCAGTGCGCCAAGTGCTTTCTATAACCGTTATATAACAGATGGATACAGTAGCAAAATAAACAGAGACCCAACAAAGCCGATCTAAGTCGTTACGCACTCCGGGCCTCTTTTTTGTCTCGTTCGTCCGCTGCATTTTGCGTTTACTGTGGTTTTTGCAATTTCGATGACAGCGTAAGAAACGTAAAGAGAGATTTTTTTATCCGGTTACGCATTCTTTCAGTACAATGAAATGTAATTTGTTTTTTGACATCGCCATTAAAAAAGAGAAGCGCGCGCTCGCTGATTGTTTGGTCTGAACTTCTGATTTTCCTGTTCTCATTATGAAATTACGGGTAATAATGCTGAAAGTAACCAGAGTTGTCTATCGCTGACACACATTAGAAATCACCCGTTCGTGTGCGGTTACTTAAGTAGTGCGTGTGTGACAAAAAAACTTGGTTCTTATTGATAAAACAGAGCGAGCCGTGCCAGGCCCGGTTATCACCGGTGAAGAACGGCGGTAAAAACAGCAAACCCTTTGAACGAGTATCAAACTACACGACACTGTTACAATCGGAGTTCTCATTATAAAATATGAATTTCTAGATGACATTCGGTGTTCTTGTTATAAAATATGGATTTCTAGATGACATTCGGCGTTCTCATGATAGAATATGGATTTCTAGACGAAAGTTTTTGATTAACTTTTTGTCGTTATAATTCGATTCGTGTCGCCTTTTATATTTCTCCGCTCAGCCCAAGGATAGTCCTTGCTTAGAATGCTATTAGTAATAAGTCCGCTTTTTATATCATTTAATCGTTTCGTGGCATAATAAAGAATAAACTCGTTTTATGTTAATAGTACATGGCACACATAACCAAAAAATTTTGGCAATAAATACGGTAGCATGCTATATACTCGTAAATCGTATAAATATTCGCAGATCTCTATGCCATTTCGTACTATAAAAGCCGCCAATTTGAAACCACTTATAAAAAAATAACCTCGCCCGCGCGCCTCTACATTTAAGCCGTCTTCATGTCATATTTAGTTTCACAGCATATTTATTAATTGTTGCTGAATTTTTCATGAGTTTTTTCTTCACAGAAATTGACACCACAGTACTTAATCTTCTGTCAATTACGTAGCTTTATGTTAAAAAGTAATGCGCAATGATTGATGTATTTGTGAAACGTGCAATCAATAATGTGCTTAAAAGACTTTCGCTTATGTCCGTGCGGTTAGCTTAAACGTTAAATCATTAACATCAAGATTCCTTCATACTATACGGACACCAATTATTTCCTCAACGGTAAACTCGATACAAAATTCACTTTTCGCTTGCTTGCGATACGTTAAGCATTATCGATTTATGTATACCTACTTGATATAACCGCCATTTTTGCTGTTCATATTCTATAATGCATACAGTTTTGACGCTTAGAACTACCTTATGGAACCTTAAGTCGACCTTGATATACATATATTATTATTTGCAAAAGTTACATATAATACCATGTTGGTATCTTACGATCTCTCCTTGCACTGGAAGTGCTCCTAGTAATGCATAAAGGAGTTGTGCCAATATTTTATATTACTATAACTTTTTTCAAATATAGTCGTTTGCTTTTCAATAATTACCCGTTTGTTTTGTTTGTTTTTATTTTACTTTAAATTTAATTGTGTTTCATATAAGCAGTGATAGCCTAGTGGTTTGAAATTCGGCCTCTCATTCCGGGAGCCCGTGAAAATGTGCGTTTTAAGATTAAATATCATTCACTATAACGGTGCAGGTGAGGAAACCGTCAATCGTTTTTTAAAGCGTGGGAAGTCTGCCAACCCGCATTTGACCGGCGTGATGGACTATGGCCTTAACCCTCTCATTCTGAGAGAAAACACGTGTCCAGCAGTGGAATGGTTAAAACAAGGGTCGGGAGAAAAAAAATGTTTCGTATAAGAAGATTTTTTCTACACCAGCATTAAATATATAGTATTGAATTACACAGTGTACTACACTCCTCGTCCTACCTCTTCGGGGATTACAGGCGTGATGTTACGTTTAGATTATTCAATATTCAACGACTTATTGTCGGTCATTGCCTTGTCACCAGAGATCGTGGTACAGATTTACAGTACTTATTTTGTCCCTTGCTGTGACATATTTGTGTTTGGCGTAGATGCTTCTTCTAAGGATGTAGCATGATTGAAAAATGTTCACTTTGTCTGTCATTGTTTTCTAAGTATATTTAATATTCAGTACCAACAGTAACATTGTTTCGTATTCAGTGCCTACAAGTACTTTGAATTTGACAAACTCATAATGTTTATCTTAGGCAGTTTAGCGAAAATACGTCAAAATTACATCTGCCGGGCGAGAAAGTGAAAAATCTTCAGTCTGCTAAACATGCCCTTGGCTAAATGTAACAGTTGTAAACTGTAGTGAGATTTACCAAACAGCGTATGTTTCGTGAAAACACGGTGCCAATATAATTTCGGTGCTAGACAAAAACCATGCACAGACCAAGGCCGCGTCTCACACTCGTGTCTTCCCGAGCCAAGTGTCTATGTCCTGATACAAAGCAGACACGTGAGTTGGAGAAGTTTTAGTGCCGAAAATATTTTTGTTTGTCTTATGAATCCTATTTGCAAATCTAACAATGATAAAAAAAATATTGATTTTATATATTAAATGACAACAAATTACAGATAGATTTCTTTAATTAAATGACTTCCTCGTTGGTCGTTTTAGTTGCAAGCGCGACTGCCGATCGACAGGTCCTGGGTTCAAATCCCGGCTCGAGTATTATTGGATTTTTCTAAAAAATAGAATTTCTAGTAGTGGCTCGGTGTCAGAATTTGTGCCCGGTGTATGGCGATAGACTGCCTATTCCATAATGGGACGTAAACGTAACTGGTGAAACGTGGGAGTGTACTACACTCCTCTGCCTACCTCTTCGCGGATTACAGGCGTGATGTTACGTTTAATTTAGTTAAATGAATGGTACACTTATGGGTAGTTGTTTATTATACCTACCTGTCTCTCAGTGAGGTCGAGGGAGGCAGCTATTTCGATCCTCCGCGGCCGGCACAGGTACTTGTTGAAGTGGAACTCTTTCTCCAACTCCAACAACTGGGTGTTTGTGTAAGCCGTTCGTAGTCTGCGTGGCAAGCCATTTTCTGTAATAGAAAACCATAGTAACAATAAGAGATTAAGTATAAAATGTTTAAGTTTTAAATACACGTCAAGTTCTTAATTTAAATAAATTGTAGGCGATTATATTTCTTTATTTATTTTAACAGTCATAGCAGCTGGTATTCTACATAGCTTGGCAAAACCCATGGTGTTTTGAATAAAACTTGCACAATATTTTATTAAAATTGTATAGCGTCATAAAAACACCAGTTCCCTGGACATTTCCGTTATGTTCCTGGTTGTTACACTTTATATCATCGCGTTATTAAATGCTGTGTTTGATGTTAATGTATATTATTCCTAGAAGCATTAAATAACAGGGTTGTGAGCGGCTCGCGGGTGCGCTTTCCTTTAATGTAATAACTTGATCGCATGTCAGAGTACCGCCCTTGACGCCATTGTGTCGAAATAGTTCTTTTTATTTTACCACAAATACGAATTGGAATTCGAAATTCAAATTACAAAAGGGCGGCGAATAATGGGGCGATCGCGTTCGCGTGACGATTTCGTGCTCGGGACTCGTGTGTTATCGTTAGAGCCATTTTTGGTGACTCTTATCGCGTATGGAATAAGTATTAGAATATTCTGTTGAAACGCATGTGTTGCTTGGTAAGATTGGGTGGCGCTTGATTGACGTGGCTCGTCAGTTTTCGCTTTTGCCATTGGCCGGGACCAGCTGTCAATCATACAGCAAGTACGACTGCCAGTTATGCATGGTTGCGCTAGAACGCCCATCTAAGCATTTTAATCCAATATTACGAGCTAAATATTTATGATACACGGATAATTTTGTTCGTACAAGCAAATCCTAGTAGGTACTTTATCACTGGCAACCAGTAATATTTCTACATAAAATTATGTTTATCAAGATGATAATAATAATGTCCAGTTCACTGAACTTGAAATTGGATGGCTTTTGGTCAGCCCCCAGTATCGAAGATATTCAAGTAGAATGCAAGTACAATGAATAACAAAAGCATTTTAAGCGTTTTATGTGGATCCTATTTTTGAATTACCGTATCTTCTTAGTTTTTATGCCAGTCATATTTTTTAACATGAACACGTTGTGACCGCACTTAACAAAACTATTGGACAGATGCTCGTCTAATCATTAATAATAAAAAGCGGGTGAACTGTATTGACATGTAGCGATGGTAGTTTACGTAAAACGTCTTGTGTGTGCTGGAGAGAATGTTCGTGCACTAGAGCATACAAATATAGTTAAACAAAAATATAAAACAAATTATATTTCTTTTAAATGTCGTGATATGTGCGACCATGGCGGCATCTAGGCCAGGGACATAGTATATGTATTTTACCAAGTAATATCTTCAATCTTCTAAGCAACGGTATTAAAATAACTCATGTAGGTTGTACGGTAGCAAATTTACAGCAATCTTGCAGTAATTCCGTTCTATGAGCTTTTTGCAAGCGAGCCCTGCAAATTGTATTGAAAGACATTTCACGTAAAAAGATAACACTTTGTACTTTCATATTACCGAGAGATCCAGCAGTGGTCGAAATTGTACCGTCGTCATCATTGTTTGTGTAAGTCCACTGTTGGACATAGGCTTCCCTTGAGGGGTTTTTACCTATGATTCCCGGGTTGGGCATGCGGATTGGGGATCGTAGAACACAGCTTCTCGCACAGTCTACAGTGCTCGCAGGCGGCCAGGGCATTTAGGTAGGCGTGCCTAGGTAGGCTGCGGTTTATCACTATCAGCCAGCGCTGGGTTTAGTCGCCTTTCACGACACCTTGATATCCCGGCATGGAGTCGCGGGATCCTATTCTTTCTCTGTCCCCGATACGGATAATTGTACCGTAGTTCTTTAAATTAAAAAAAAAACCAAGCTTCTTGTGTTACTCGTGTATAGATAATGACTATACTATTTTATTATGTGCTGCTTACACGCTAGAACAATGAGTGTTTTATTTAATTTTAAGTATTTGTAGCACATATTAAACGAAAGTTTTGGCTTTTTACACTACTTCTTTATATAAACTATGTCAAATCTAATACTTTCTCTTATAATAGATATTAAAAAAACGGGTTTCTAAGATTTATCTTCACATATTAATATACAGATTTATGCTTTTGTACAAGCTTGTACAAAGTTATACAACAGTACCCGTATTACCGCTAGGTGGCGCTTTTTGCGTGTTATATTGGGCACGATTATGCGCGCTCAAGTGTCACCGCGTATAATGCTCGCATTATCGCGATGTGTCGCTCTTATGGTTTACTGGCAACACCAAAATTTTGTGTTCGCAAAATATTTCCAATTCTTGTACATGACTGCTTTATGACATGTATTATTTTGCAGTCATTAAAAGGAATTTAGGTAGCCGTTATCATAAATTTGACGCTGAATTCAATACAATCTACTTATTGTAAATATTCTAAGATATGACTGCCTCGTTTGTTGTGTTTGTTGCAAGCGCGATTGCCGATCGAGAGGTTCTGGGTTCAAATCCTGGGCCGGATACTACTGGATTTTTCTAATTTACATTTTCTATTAGTGGCTCGGAGTCTGGATATCTGCCCGGTGTATGGCAATAGATTCACCACCTCTTCTATAATGGCACGTAAACGTAACTGGTGAAACATGGGAGTGTACCACACTCCTCTGCCTACCTCTTTGGGGATTATAGGCTTGATGTTACGTTAACGTTCTAAGATATTATGCGGCTCTTATATTCAATTATGAACAATACTTAGTTCTTTTAATTTATTTATTTACTTTACCTTTACTTTCTTTTAGAGTTACCATACCTACTATATATAAGTGAGCAACAATAAGATCTATTAAATGTATTTTGTAAATTATTTTTTAAATATTTGAAAGCGTTTGTACATATTACTTGTTAATTAATTAATTAAGCAATTTAAAGGTCGATATCGGTAAATACTTAATGCTTGAGGTAATGCTCAACTTTATAGCGGGATATAATAAAAAAGATCCCCCTCCCAACATACATTCACAACTCTTTTTTACACACTTTCAAATTTGTTCTTCCTTGTCCGACAAGGAGGTAATAAATGGTGTATAAGTGATGTTGGCTCGTAATCCCCCGCACTCGGACAGCTCTTGGGATAGGCAGGGTCGAAGATTTACTGCGGATTAAGGGTCACTTACATTGTCAACAGTCCGCACTTAATTTGATAATATCGCTACCCTTGCGTCCATTGAATTATTACTGCCGTTTATGCAGTTTTTACCTGAAAATGTTCCCATTGAGTAATGTAATTTATTCAGTATCGTAGCTTCTTTTGAATTAATTTTTTAAAGCTGCTTTTAATTTAACCGATTATGATCGCAATGTACATATATTAAATTTAATTGTATAGTAATTGTTTGGACATTTCAATTATATTTTTCCAAAAGTTTATTCTATAAAAATGATACAACAAACGTAAATCAAAGTTCAGTAATGCAAAAATATCGGTATGAATTATTACAAAGAAGGAACCTATTATAAGATTTTTATTCAGATGCTCGATAATTAAAGTGTGCTCTTGTTAAGCAACCAGATTACTTTTGTACTGAACGAACACTTACACATAACAAAAGCAGTTAGTGTAGGCACATACCTACGTAGGTTCTAGTGAACAAGTTGCGAAGGATACGCACGGAAGGGTTGAGCAAGTTTAAATAATTAATCAACAGCCAGTAAAGGATTAATGCGGTGGGCAGTTGGCGGTTGGATGCCATTAGAGAGCCATTCGATGCCCCACTAAATGCTGCGGTCACATTATTCGTGTTGGCCCGACATATGGCCCGAAACGGGGTTGTGTGTTTTAGTTTCGTTCACTCGTTCTTTTGCTTTTGAATCTGTAGAAAAATTACAGTAGAAGTACAATACACAGGAGAAGATTCTAGAGATTTGTACAAGATGTTAGTATATTTGTATTTCTTTTAAGTAACATAGCTATGAAGTAGATTTATCTACTTAAGTAGATTCAAGTAGATACAAGAGTCTTTTTATGCATTTTAATATGGATTTTGAATTATAAAAAAAAAAAATTAAAATCGATATAACCGACCCTATTATCGTTACAGTTTTGATGATAATTTTTTCTCAAAATAAGGACAGTTAAGGCCATAATCTGTTACGCTGGCCAAGTGCGGGTTGGCAGAATTCATACGCCTTAGAGAATTTAACTGAGAACTCGAGAGAAGTGTGTAGATTTCCTCGTGGTGATTTCTTCCACTAGTAGAGTTTAAATTTCAGATACGAAATTTAAATGTACGTGTAACATTAAAAGAAAAGGTTGTTGTTGAAATTAAAAGAAACAATTTACTGATACATCTCTCGTGGTTCATGCCCTCACTTGTGACTGCTCGTTTGCTACTCTTTTCACTTAAAAGAACATATCGAAGAAAGAAGATTTAAAAGAATATTAGACTAAATACTTTCATTTTCAAATAGAATCATAATGTGACATACAAACTGTATAAAAGCTAGTGAGCCGGCGGGTGGCGCGTGCTACATACGGGTACAGTTTGATAAAGCACCAAACATTTATTTTGAATGTTGCGCTGCAACAGAAATGTAACCGAGGGAGGAAGTTGGGTAAGAAATATTACGTTATGAGGTGTGAAAGGCATAAATGTAAAAATTCAATATTTCAAACGGCGAAAAGTAAATTTTTCCGCAATTTCATGTCTGTAACAATGTTGGGGTGCGGAGAACGGCGAGCTGATAACGCAAATGTGTGTTTATGTACAAGGCGATTATTTGTGTGATTGCACATATTAAAAGAATTCTGTGCAATTTATCATTACATTTTACAGTAAAATTATTATTTGGTTCTGGTTTCGAATTACCGGGTCGGGTACTATTAAATTTTTCTAACTTGAAATTTCTAGTACTGGCTCGGAGTCTGGATTTGCACTCGGTGTATGGCAATGGGCTTACCACCTATTCTACGATGTGACGTAAATGTAACTGGTGAAACGTGGAAGTGAATTACACTCCTCTGTCTACCTCTTCGTGGATTGCAGGCGTGATGTTAAGTTTGTTACAATTATATTAATAAAATATTTAAATTGGATTACATTTCCATACACATTATTATCAACTAAAAATTAAAGTAAAATTGTGAAACAATGTATTAATAATATCTTGAGACATGTCCACACACGGTCATCTGATTCCAAAGTAAGCATTAAGAGAGCTTGTGTTATGATGGTAACCTGACAGGTGATAAAGTACATATAAATATATGTACACTTACATAGACACTTCTTAAAAATAACTATACTATATTATTTATTGCCCGAGAAATAAATGATATAAATGCCACAAAACAGTGCAATACGAAATGTAAAATACACTAATGCGAATGAGATTAATGAAATTTCCGCGTTGACGGAATCGAACCGGGGCCCTCGGGGACGGCCTGTCAAACTGTTTCGAACTTGCACCGTCTGTTGCGCGACAACTTTTAATAACCTTCTGTATCAGCTAAATGGATTTGGGACGCCACTGAAGCTAGAGCCACTCATTACATTCCCACCCAATTTGATGAGAAAGTAACTTTCATATTATCAAATTATATACGGCAAAACAGGGAGCTGCAATTCGGCAATTTGCAATTAATTTAACCAGTAAAATAACGTAACATCACGCCTGTAATCCCCGAAGAGGTAGGCAGAGGAGTGTAGTACACTCCCACATTTCACCGTTACGCTTACGTCCCATTATGGAATAGGTGATAAGTCTATTGCCATAAACCAGTAAAATAATAAAACACAAATTATTATTGCAGGTAGTTTTCGAGCGAAGTCAATTGTTATGAAGAGGTTGTGGATAATAATACTAAAACTGCGACATGAAGTTCCCTTTATGTATCACGTCACTGAGAGAATAAAAATTATTATCATTTAAGGCAAGTCTCCCTACAAAGTGCTCTAGCTGTTTTAATCGAATGTTTTAAAAAAAATATATTACGGGGTTTTCTTTTGAGTATCTCTGTAGACGATTTTATTTAAAGCGACTGTCCACAATACGTAAACGTAACTGGTGAAACGTGGGAGTGTACTACACTCCTCTGCCTACCTCTTCGGGGATTATAGGGGTGATGATATGTTGCCGTTACATACGTTTATAATTTCATTTTCATTCACGGTATCTTTACATTAAAAATGTCACAACTGTGCCCAGTCTACTACACCACAATGACCAAGTCGAAGAGTTTGTTACATTAACAGTTATAACTGTGATTCAATGCTTAACACTTTTCTATTCCCACACAACTTCAGTGTTTGTTGCGTGCCCGTAGGTAACAGTCGCGGGAACGTCTCTCCCTTCGTGGAATGTAATTGAACCGTCTTAGATCTGTCTCCCGGTAATCCACGCTTATAATTGATGCGACAATGTCAAATAGGCCTCGATACCGCTAATCGGAAAAATACAAATCCGTAACAACATGATCGATTGTTTACTGTCACATTAAAAAAAATAAACAAGCCGCTTAGTATCTCCCCGGCTTGGAGATTACGAATTTGGAACCCTTAAAAATTGTCACTGAACTGAAGATCATACGTTCGAATTTAGTCGGGCTACCTCGTAAAAACAAACGAAAGTTAAGCCAGTACTTGTTTAATATAATAATATGTGTATATGCGTAGGTATAATACAGATATGATGATGTGTGTACCTGCTTAACTCACGTATGTTTTTCAGGATAGCCAGATTATTTTCGGATCTATACGAGGTCCTTCTTCATGAGCTCCCGCCGATTGCAGTGAGGTGGCGGCGGGGACTGAGTTATGTGAGTTAAGCCAGTACACATATAATCATGTACGTGAACGCTCACGAAACATTTATCAGTAAATAATACAGATACTTACTTTAAGTACATTTATAGTAAAATTAAGCGAGTATGGTTCTCATGTATTGAAGATTAGTTGATAATTTTGTTTTGATCATTGCGTTACCCTATTAAACCCATGGAGTTGGTCGATGAATTCCATATTGTGATAAATGCACCCGTGCTATGATATGATATGACATGTATATGTAATTTTTTTTTTTAAACAAAACTAATGTTGTATTTTGACATGTAACAAAAAGAACCAACACGACAGAGGCAGTCGGCTGCTATTTATTACGTAACGCAATGTTATGTAATAAAAAGAAGCCGACTGCCTCCTTGGTCGTGTTGGTTGCTAGCGCGACTGCCGATCGGGAAGGCCTGGGTTCAAATCTCAGGTCGAGTACTATTGGATTTTTCTAAAATTAGAATTTCTAGTAATGGCTCGGAGTCTGGATCTGTGCCCGGTATATGGCAATAAACTCACCACCTATTTATTCCATATTGGGACGTAAACGTAACTGGTGAAACGTGAGAGTGTACTCCACTCCTCTGCCTACCTCTTCAGGGATTACAGTCGTGAATCTACGTTTACGTTATAAAAAGAAGGTTGCATAATTGTCGAATGTATAACATACAATTATTAGATATTGAACCGATTTCTCTTCCTAATTTCTTATGTTTTGGGAGGTTGGTTAAAAATGTCAAAAATAATTCTGGAATATAATCATGCATAAAAATAAAACAAAAAATTTAACAATTTGTGCTTCGATCTTAAGGATGTGGTTATTGGTCCACACATATGTAAATTAGAGGCGACGTTTATAGTC